>JANAVB010042501.1:0-87500 GCA_029216955.1 Iris pallida
CCCAGTCGAGCCATGCTCTTGCTGCTCTGCCTCATGGGCCTCACCCGCTACTGAGAATGAAGCACCCCTATAGAGAAAGGTATAAGATTATCAAGTCCGGACAAGGAAGATTTCGAGGATGCAAGTCAGGTTAGAGATCAAGGCAAGGACAGAGAATTTGAAACAAAATTTTAAGGAGAACAAGTTGTGATTGAGACTCCTAATAATTCGTAATACCCAACAAGTCTGAAAAACGGACCTGCATGGGCCACCACTCAAACCTTGTCACGCCCCAGTACCGAAATACGGGGACGGACTAGGCCAGCTACTCCATATGAGGTACGTAACGTCATACGGCGATCGTGGCTGTCGAGAGACTAGGGGTACATGCTATAATCAAGTCTCCTATGGTCCCACAGAGTTCTATGTCTCAATCAATTAATTCAAATCAGCAATTTAAATGAACATTAAAGATAAAGCAGTAAGGCGTCCCTGACGCTTCATCAAAATGATCATGGGAGACTAGCTTTATAATTTAGCTATCTCAGAGAGTCAGGAGTACAAAATTATACACAGCTGCAGTCTGTTTAATTATAATTATGTACTGACACAAAATATCAAGTAATCCGGCTAACAGGTGCCGGTGGCTAAACGCCGCAAAAGTATAAGCAGGAGTGGTGGAGAAGAAACCCACTCGAGTCCCCGAACCGCCATGCTCCTAGTATGCACCATAGGATGTCAGGGAGGAAGATCGTGTCCTCTAGCTCTGCTACAAGATCTGGCCAAACAAAACCAGCGGTGTCAGTCCCGAATAGCAAGTACCGCCAAAGGGGCACAAGAGTTAAGATTAAAAACCCAACTAATAGAATGACTGATAATAGTAATACTTATGCTACTATTATAGGGTAGTGCAACATCCTCGAACCCATATGGCACCCTTACAACCAAACAAGGACAAAAGGTGCCACATGGAGTCGGGACGTGTCGTACTCTATAACTTTCACATAAGTTAAAAAAGGTATAAACCATAAAATCTCCTGATCGTGACTTCGGTCGATAGCCTATCGCAGCACAATAACCAACCCAACAATCAAACAAGAACATGGGTTGGATCATGTACCATGATAGACCATGTTCCTCAGTCATTCACGGAAGTAGCACTTCACAACCAGAATAAGTCTTTCGTTCATAACTTCGATCCACAGCCTGTCATAGTACGATAACCAACCCAACAATCAAACAAGAACATGGGTTGGATCACGTACCACAACAGTCCGCTTCCCTCGGTTATTCGCAGAAGGTAATAGGTTACAAGCAAGTCATTTTCACGGCCAATCAAGCCTACGAGTTTCTAGTGGGACGAGGTTATCCTCGCGTCATATTATTAGAAAAATCCTCAGATCGTATCTTTCCAGCAAGGCTAGCCAACCCAGGGGTTCGCGTAGACAGGTGTCATGGAGCACAGGTCCCTCGTGAGGCCACCTTGCCAAGACATGTAATATATAGCAGGAATTAATCGGATACAGTCATCCACTCATTGCGGATGACACAGTATCCGTGGAGACCAGCCGGCGTGCCAAGACAGTATCTCAGGGCGACTGGTGTAACACGATCTCGGGATTCTGCCCTCCCCATGCATCTAGTATATTTAGTTGCCTAGTTTAACCCTAGGTAAAATCTTGGACTCTTATGCTGTGGCCTGCATGATTATCCTCCCAAAGTCGTACTTTAGTACGAGTACCCCAAAGAGGATCCATGTCAATCAGTATGTCAACATGTGCTACCCTCCTTAGTGTAATGCATCATTACAAATACGCCACGTGGAGTTACGAGTCATTTGTCGAGCATGAACAAGAACTGGGACATTCAGGTACATGTATCAGGTAGGAACACTTTGTTCTCCGGGGTCACATCAGTGCTCATATCATGCTCGGGACAAAAGGCGTAAGGATATAAAATGGGCATATAATATCTAATAAATATCAAAAGCATACGCACAACAAGGCAGCGTGCGTGAAAAGTCACGCAAGCTTACACAAGGCAGCGTGCATAAAAAGTCACGCAGGCTCAAGGAGAGAGCTGCATGAAAAGTCACCCAGGCTCAAGGGAAAGAGCAGCATAAAAAGTCACGCAGGCTCAAGGGAAAGAGCAGCGTGAAAAGTCACGCAGGCTCAAGGGAAGAGCAGCGTGAAAAGTAACGCACGCTATAGGGAGCAGCGTAGGTGAAAAGTCACGCACGCTATGGGGAGCAGCGTAGGTGAAAAGTCACGCACGCTACAGGGAGCAGCGTAGGTGAAAAGTCACGCACGCTACGGGGAGCAGCGTAGGTGAAAAGTTATGCACGCTACGGGAGACACGCTTCCAACAGGAAGCGTACCTAAGTCTGCGTACGCAGCGCTAAAGAGCGCGCGTAGCTCAGTGTGCGTGAGCTAAGAAGCTCTGCATACTGCTCACTGTCTTCTCCAAACAGCAAGAACACTATGGCAGAACCCAAACTTCAAAACAACATAACTTGGTCATCCGAACTCCAAATCCGGATTTCCAAAGTTCCAACTTGGGTGAAATGGAATTCTCTTCCACCTGGAAGCATCAAAACCCACAAAACTTCAACGAAAATAGATCAAAACTAAGGAAATCCGAAAATGATTAAAACTTAGATCTACAAAAATCAAAGCTTCAAATAGAAATTTCCAAGTTCTAAACTAGTATAGATTGAGGAGAAGAACATGTTTTGGCAAATAGTTTTGTAAGAATCATTAACAAAATTATGGATCCTTCTCTTGAGCAAGTTGGTACTTGCCTTGGTTGGTGGAGGAAGTAAATGAGAAGAAGTAAATGAGTGGAGAGAGAAGGAGATGAGTTATTATATAGAATTCTTGGACCCATGGGTTCATGATGAACCAAAGGGTTCATGATAACCCATTGGTGAACCAAGAATAGGTTACCCAAACGAGCCAAAATTGTAGGCCCAAATGCAGAAAATAAATTAGGAAATAATATTTTGTCGAATATTTTTTGGGAAATGCATGAAGAAATACTGCATAATAAATATCGTATAAATACAAGGTAAATACAAATTATTAATTTCACATATTAAAATATGTATTCCAGGATCGGGGAGTGACAAACGCTTATGCGGCTCCGCACAATAAAAGTCAATGCGGTTTCGCATCCCTTATGCGACTTTGCCGACAATGCGCGTATACAGACACGGCGGTTTTCTTATGCGGCTCGCAGCTCAGCCGTAGGGCGAACATGCGATTTACAAAGGCTCATGCATAAAGTATGCGACGTAGCCATGGCAGTTAGGATTCTCTAACTCATACATTGTCCTTACCAGTAATAGGAGGGCGAACGTCAGGATGAATATTAGGTACGACAACCTGCGGAAGTATCAGCCGTAGCCGAGGCGGAAGTGGAGGCCGCCTTCTTGCCCTTTGCTGCCACGGTCTTCTTGGGAGCCATTAATTATCGAAGAAAGGAAGGGCAATCAAGATAGAAAAGGTCTGAAGAAGAAGAAAGAAAATAAAGAAGCCTTCTCTCTCTTCAAAACTCCTCCTATTTATAGGAAGACGGGAGAAGGAGGACACGTGGGCCAATGACCGACTCATGAAGAACGAAATCGACTCCTTGGGTTTCGTCTCCAAGATTCACCCAAGGCGTCAAATCCGAAAGATTTAATGAGCTGAACCTTGGGATTCCCCCCTACAAAGACGGCGCTGAAACGAATTTGAGGCAATTAAAGACCCGCACACGTGGCGAGAAGCTATGCGGCTGAACAGTCCCTGCGGCTGAACCACCTACGCGGCTGAACAACCTATGCGGTCAGGGTTTCATATGCGGCTAGAAGAACACAACCATGCTTCTTATTCAAAGTATTTCAATTTTACAAATTGAAAACTTTGAAGGAGGTCTTGTAGAAGCATGGAAAATACTAAAGAAAATGACTCATACGGCCAGGAAAGATTCATGCAGCTCAGCAAACTCATGCGGCTCAGGGAGTCATGCGGCATAAGGAGCTATGCGGCCCGAGGCATTCCATGCGGCTCAGAAGACACGTGGCCTGACAGTGCTCCCCTCCGACCCATGCTGCATTAATTCCTTTGACGGCTGACCCCTCTAAAAAGTTGACAGCCCTGACACAAAAGCAGGCAATTATGACTCTGTCATAATGATGAATCTCTAGGGAAGAGAAAAGAGATCTCTGACACAAATCCCCCGTGAGCCATAAAAATGCTACGTGGCCCTGCCACGTGGGCGTTCGTATGCGGCTCACTTCTCATGCGGTTCAGAGGAAAACTGTCCTATACGGCTCAGGCCAAGAAAGCCTCATGCGGCTCGAGCAAAGAACTTCTCATACGGTTCAGAGTGAATCTGTCCTATGCGGCTCAGGCCAAGAAAGCCTCATACGGCTCGAGCAAGGACTTCTCATACGGTTCAAGAGGATCATGTCCATGCGGCTCAGGCGAATATGTACCTATGCGGCCCACAAGGATTAATCCCCTGTGGTTCGAGGGCTCAAGTGAGGGCCACTGCCCAGGCAGCCCTGACACGTGGGCTTAACCATATGCGGCTCAAATTCATATGCGGCTCATTCGTCATGCGGTCCAGATCCCCCAGCAGCTCCTAGGACACGTGTCCTAAACTGATTAATTCCTCAGATTTGCTGCCATTAAAGATTGGGTCAAATCCCAATAATCTTAGACACGTGGCAGAAGAATAGATCTAATTTATTCACAAATATCAGAAGATCATTATAAGGAAGATTTATTCCAATCAGCATTAATTGCTAATGGGATTTGGTGTAATCTACACTTAATGGCTCGGATTCGTCACAATCAGAAACGAACGGTCTGGATTGACCAATCCCCAGGCCGCTGCCATCTCCAAGATGTAATTATTGGCAACCCTAACGATGACATCCCACTATTATAAATAGCAGGGTGCCATTCCCTTGCAAGATACGATATCAGAGAGAAATACGTATATACAGAAAGACTTTCCCCCATAGTCAGAGAGAAAATAAACAGAGAGAGAGAGAGAAGCCAGAAGAGCAACAGAGGAGCAAGAAGAGCATTTCTTCATCAACGCCAACCATCTTTTCACAAGGAGCCAAGGCTGCAAACCGATCGTCCAAGGAGTAAGGCAGGGCTGCCGTCGCCTTCCCGAGCCTCTATCGTCACCCCCCAGAATCTAAAATAAACAATTATACTTAGACTGCTGTACCTAGGTTTTCGTCCCTAGGCTTTCTTTGTACAAGCGAGTTTGTAACGTGAAGTAAAAGTCCGGTCCTCCGATAATTGTTCTGTTCTTTTATATTTCATGGCAAAGAGTGCCACCACCCCCTGTTCAGATAGAGGGATCACTACCTCCTGAATAATAGGCGGTGGAAGCACACTCTCAGTAGCTGCAGCTGCTCTCAGGCGACGGGCTCGGGTCATGGGTGCCATACTGAAAGAAAAAGAGTAAATCAATCATCAAGGCTGCAAGGCAGTCTATCATTCTATATAAAAACTGGTAAATATAAACAAAGGAAAACCAGCTACAAGAGTTACTATTTTAAAGCCAGGCTATACTACCATCCCTAAGATGAGGGTCTAATCACAAGTCATCAAATCATCATACTAAGAAAGAACTACATCAATTTATAATAACAGAAGGGTATGATATAGATGATATGTTTAAAAGCCTCCTCAAGATACAGTCTGATAATCATATACGTCTGTCCAAAATCATGTTACTCATAGTCCTCGCTATGCCAGTAAGCAAGGCTGCGATAAACGATAGATTCCATAACTGGGGCATGCACCTCTATAATCATGTCGTCTGGAATTCTCGCTATGCCGACTAGTATAGCTGCGAGAAATTCCAAATCTCGTAACCAAGATACGTACATCCGAAGTCATGTCTCTATGTTTTCGCCATGCTAGCTAATATGGCTGCGATAAACTATAAGTTCCATAATCAAGTAGACGTTTTACCATCCCTGTTATTTTCGTCAACATATGTTATCAAAAAATATCGTAACTCGGGCCATAAAATTCATCTCGATAGGAAAATCAAAATCAACAATAATCTAACAAAATCAAATTCAATAATCAAGGAGTGAGAGCAACAAACAAGGGAAATAATTTCAATTTGAAGTTTAAATAAGATTCTTAAGGGTAGTACCAGAAATATCTTAAGGAATCCTAACTGTGATTGAGTACCTTCAAAATATCCTAATCCTACTGCAGGCTGTAGTGATACTCTAGTTCGAATACCACTACATAAACTCGTCCTGCATAGGCCACCACTAAAAATGTGTCACGACCCGCACCCTAGAGTAAGGGCATGAGACGTGGGTACGTCCAGCCTACGCCGCAGTATCGGCGGTAGAACGCTGTTCTACTTCACAACATCTAACAGTTTAAGGTAATAAACATTTATACTCCCCGAATGGGGGTGACATAACAGAATATATCTCAATCACATCTAACGTAGAACAGGATAAAGATAGAATGATATAAAAGATGCAAGATCCAAATCCACAGGAAATACAATAGATAGAAAGCTAAGTGTCTAGATAAACTCCACTAACATCCAGAAATAATACAGATCCAAATATACAACTCAAACTCCAATACTATGAAATATGACAAAGAAATCTATAGAGCAACAGTCTCTACAGCTAAGGCATCCGACTGGAAGTCCGGATCGCAAGTGTCCTCTAAGGCTGTCCCAAAGAAAGTATCTAGGCAGGCCTCCTCCTCGTCCTCTATAAAATTTTCTACAGGTCCAATCAGGACGGGAATGAGTACATCTCATCAAGAAAACCCAAGTAATAACAGAGAACTATAAAGCAGTTATAAGCAGTTTTATTGATGAATATGGCAGTTTATATTTAGGTGATAGTATAGAGAAGCAGTAAGATACAAGGAAAGTAAAGTAACTAAAACAAGAGAAGAATGATGGCAATAAAGACTGTAAAATAAATCTATCTGAACTAAGGTAACATAATAAGTCCAGGTAGTAAATGTAAACAAGTGCAAAACCTAAGTAAATCCAGACAATATGAATCTGATACCAGGTGATTCCAGAACAAGATGAGTCCAGTATAAGATGATTCCAGTCATAGTGATCAATGATTCAAGGGTGAGTCCAGCCTATACTCTAACAGTGTGTTTTAAAATACCGAGATCGATATGTAAACGGCTGTAGGTAATACGGCACATCACACACCTGGCCGGGTATGAGATGGCTATTATTCCAGTAGATTCCAGTTGGAAGATTCCAGATTGGGATATGTCTACATGTCTTACTCAAGTATTTTCCCTCCCAGCAAGTATAATTGAATCCAGAATACGACACGAGAATCGAGATGAGTCCAGCCAAAATATGATAATTCCAGAAATAGATTCCGGAATGATTCTAGTGATTCCAGTAATAGAGGCCAGATAAGTATGGTATGTGTGTCGCATACATGAATCCAGATATATCCATACGTGTTGTAACGGAGAATCACATAAAACTAACTATAACTGAAGTACAGTAATTGACAATTAAATGAGAAAACTATCAGAGAATGTACTCGTCTGCTATCTGAATGTCCAAGATGAAAGTACTGTCCGAGGAGTGGTGTCTGGCTCCTATTAGAACAGCACAAGTCACAACAAGTCTAAAATAAGAAAATAGACTGCTACAATGCATCTACATGAAGTTCAATCTAGGCTAAAGTCAACCTTTGGTAACTCTAGTCAACTAGACTAGTCAAACTAGGTTAACTAGGTCAAACTTAAACCAAACAAGTCTATACTAGTCTAACTAGTCTATTCTAGGCCTAATCAAGACTAAACAAGTCTAACTAAACTCTCACTAGGCAAACAGACACACCATAGGCTAAGAGCCATAGGCTATAGGCTATATCATGCCTAAGCCAAACCACAAACACATATACACATAACAATATATATATCTAATATATTGTAGTACACTCATAACATATAGGCTACCTATATGTACATCCCACATATATATATATATATATATATATATATATATATATATATATATATATATATATGCATCACTATTCACATATTCATATACATAGATATATATAGGAAAGCTATATATATATATATATATATATATATATATATATATATATATTTATATATATATATATTTATATATATATATATATATATATATATATAGGAAAAAAATAAAAAGGCACACATATATATATATAGGGAAAAAAATAAAAAAAAATAAAAAAAAATATATATATATATATAGGGAAAAAAAAAATATATATATATATATATATATATATATATATATATATATATATATATATAGGAAAGCTATATATATAGGCATATATATATATATATATATTTTATATATATATATATATATATATATATATATATATATATATATATATATATATATATGTATATATATATATATATAGAGAGAGAGAGAGAGTGAGAGAGAGAGAGAGAAAGTGAGGTAAAAGAGTAAGTGAGTATGTGTGTGTTTGGCATGTGTATGAAAGGATATTTGTTAATGTTCTAAAATTTAGTGATAGGTAGGTATATGTGACATTGGATACATGATGTCAAAGGGTGTATGAATGCATGTGTGTAAAAGGTTATAGGTTAACTCAGTTTATAGAAATACATACATACCTACTTACCTTGTATACATGCATACATACATATCATGTATATTACATTTACATAATACATACATGTATACTTGTATTATATTATACTTACATTCATGCATATTAGATACTTGTATTTATATTAACATATTGCAAACATTTATTTCATTCATGCATCTATGCATTACCTACATGTTTTATACATATGCATACATTGTATATTTATATCATTTCATACATTAACATAGAGACATACAAACATGCACACATCATATATTTTATATCTTGCATTACCTTACATATCATGTTATATATTATCATTCATTCCTTTCATATATTACATTATCTTGCATGCTTGCATTCATATATTACATTCTATATTACCTATATACATGTATTTCCTCCATTCATTCATGCTTGCATCATATACTCTACATTACCATACATGTTATCATTATATCTTGTATTACAATATTTATACATTATGCATTCATATCTATCATTACATATATATCTTGCATTCATATCTAGCAATTATTATATACTTTCGTGCATACATTGTATATCATTCTTTCATTCATGCATTGCTTATATGCATTACATAAATTGCATTCCAACATGCTTGCATTCAACCATATATATCCATTAATGTAAAGAGAATATATATCATATATATATCATTTCATTCATCTAACATATCGTGCATTACATACTCTATATTCATTTAATATCCATACTACATAGGCTCATAGGTTACACAAAATGCATATATCGTCTAGTCACTCTTCTACTTAAAACCAATACTGTACCAATTGGGCATTCACTAAATTCTAGGATTAAAGTATGTCGTAGCCCTTTGTGTTAGTTTTCCGAAACTTTAAACGGATTGCATTTTCGTGTCCGGAAGCTCCCGGAATCGCGACAATACCGAAACACGTTCGTCTTTCGTACAGCTGACACTCAAATAATTCTATAGAAAGTTACAGAAAGAATTTGGATTATTAAAATATATATTTGGAAAGCTAACTTCGATACGGTTCTTTCAAAAAAATAGGAGATAAATCGGAGTTATAAACTAAAAGTTATGATATTTCTAAGTTGCTTTGGTTAATAAAAACGTGGATGAAAATTATGACGGATTTGACAAAAGAACACATATAGGCCAAGATACTTGGATACAAACATAGGTATCCAAATGAAACTCATTCTAACCATCCTAACTAAGATCAATCCACTCTCTATCCATTATAAAACTGAATTTAAATATCTATTTAAACTATTATCATACATACATACACATGGGGTGTCCTAATTTGGGATCTATCAAGTAGGACACAAGACACATATCTAAAATCCTAAAGAGAGCTCCAAATGGCCTCAAATTTGAATCTAAATGGGACACATGCATGAGGATGATTTCTATGGATTCAAAATTAATTTATATGCAAAGGAAATCGACTTAGAGGATGGGTTTTAGCTATTGGGAGTGGAATCCCAATAAAATCCTTTAGGACACGGCTCCGATACGAAGATCTCTCAAAGTGGACACTCCTCCTTGTACTCCTCTTTCAATCCTTGGTAGCACCCTTGCCTTGGAGAATGGAAATGATTGAGGAAAGGTTTGGTGAAGGAACGATTTGACTTGGAGATCAAATCAATGGGAAGGCTCTCTAAAATTGGGGAAGAACAAAAGGAAAATAAAAGAGGCAAGATTGTAATGAATGAAATGAATCATTCTCTCCTAAAGGTGGCTGACATAAAGAGTCCATTAGGGATAATGGAAAATGTTCTAATTTCCCCTCTCTAGTCTCATATGGTTAAGTCTAGACTAGGTTCAAGTTTGGGGTAAAAATGATCTAGTTTTGAGTCTCTAACTTAACCATTCTAACATGATAAAAATTAGTTTAATCAACTAACTTAATGTTGGGTCATGTGAGCCATGCTTAATTTAATATTGGATCCCATCTAGAGTTCAAGCTAGCCGGGTCACAATACAAGTCGGAACGAGACGAAACTCAAACTCGACTAAACAAATCCAATAAAAACAATATTAAAAATATAAAATTTTCCCAAAATATTAAAATATGAAAAATGACCAAAATTATAATAAATCAATTTAAATATTATTAAAATAATCTAAAATTCATCAATTAATCAAAATCCTAAATAATTTAAAAGTCACAAAATGACCAAAATATCCTTAATCTAAAAAGTTGTAAATAGTCATTCTAATCACATGGTTAGGTCCCCATGGTTAGTCTCTAAGCTTAGCAAAACTAGGGATTAACTAGTTAACCATCAAAATTACAATTCAACATTTTAAATAGTTTTAAATTGATTAAAAAATTACCAAAAATCATAACATGAGTTAAATCTTATTATCGATTAATCAAAATTACAAAAGTTCAAAATTACCCTCATTTTAGAAAAGTGGGTGTTACAAGAAGCGAAGGTTCAAACGATGTTTTGATTGGGGACAAGGTTTCAAAATAAGATTTTGAGTAGGAATAAAATCTTGAGTAGCGTAAGTTCGAATAGTAAGCAGAATATCAATAAGTGACTAGGAAACAAGTATCCATGAAACAAGCGAAATCTTGGATAGGAGACAAGGTCGAAACAAAGTCGTGAACAAAAAAGCTCTCGAATAGAAATCAAAGTCATGAATGGAAAACAAGTATCATATAGAGAATGAGTCACAATCTCAAAATAGGAAATGAAATCTTCAAAACCTTCAAAAGAATCCTTAACAATATCCTAAATAGGATGAAGCTTAAACGAGGTTTCGAATGAGGAACAGGGTTTCGAAATAAAATCTCGAGTAGAAATTAAAATTTCAAATAGCACGAAGTTTGACGAGGAAACAAAATTTTCAAATAGGAGCCAACACTACGAAGTAAAATCATAAAATATACAAACAGTATCGAATAGTAGATTTCAAAAAATATTAAATTATGGATATGAAACATGTTTACTGAATAAGAAACAATATCTTGAATTAAGTTTTGAATATCAACCAAGGTTTCAAAACAAGAAGATTCAAGAATGATCTAGGTGTCAAGAGGAATTTAAGGGAAACTGGATGGTGAATCATGATCCATGGTTTTCTCCAACCATGAAAAAGAGTCTTCTGTCTTCAGTCCATCTCCAATATTCTTTAAGAATTGGAATCTTTTCAACTTCTTCAGCTGTCCTGACATAGGCTGGTCCCTGTGGTAGTGCTCCATATGATTTTGAATTTGAAGAGACGGGTCCCCTTTGCTGTAGTCCTGCTGCTCTTCATGCTCGTCCTTGGGCAGTGTAATCAATGGTCTCCGGGCAATCCTTGACTTGAGGGACAGGCGACCCAAAGAATAAACATAGCCTCAGTCTCTTGCGGCACTCATCGTAGTGGTGTCCTGGGCGACAACAAAAATTGCAAATGATCGTAGGCTTTATCTGAATCTGGATCTCCCGTTGAGGCTGAAGAAGCGCTGTCTGATTGTGACGCCGTCTTGCGAATCCACAGTATTTACTATCCCCGTCATAAGTCTTCTTGTCTCTCCTGGGCTTCAGCTTTCCATCTCGTTCTATTGTCTATGCTATATTCTGGATCTCCTGGTTGGTGGCTCTAATCTTCAGAGAAGTCGAGTCCTTGGGAACTTGGATGACTTTCAGTGGCGGCTCCAGGTTATCGATATGCTCCTCGGTGCAAGATGTGCGCTCGGTGTCGGGGAAGTCCAAAGATCTAAGAGTCTGGAAGTCAGAAGTCTTCCCTTGCTCGAAAAGCGTATCTACAAGTCTCGCTTAGAAAAAGTATGGCCTGCTCCCTCTAGGTGTCAAGGAATCGAACTCTTGAAACATTTTCGTCAACTACGTACTAACCATGGGGATAGTAGGGCGATAGAAGGTAGCACAAGTGTCACTTCCCGTTTCCGGAATACGTATTTTAAATGCACGTACTGCTCGAATGTATTTATTTAATATTTATCATGTATTGTTCTATATTTAAATTCCTTTAGTTTCATGTTTATTAATTTCTTGCAATTTTATTTCTGCATTTATTCTCTGCTTTATTTCTACTTTGGGATCGACTTAGATTGGTTTATTTGTGCGATTCATCATTAACCGAACCCCCCACCTACCACCACCCTTTTCATTTAAAGCCCCAACCTCTCTCTCTCTCTCTCTTCATTACTTTCTTTCACCATTACTCTTCTTCTTCTTCCTCATTTACTTCCACCACCTACCAACCGTAGGCAAGTACATCTTGCTCCATATGAGAACCCATATTTTATGGTTCATTATTCTTTCTCTCATGATTCTAAGAGAGTTTAGTACTTTGCACTTTTGATTTTCTTGGCTCATTTCTCATAGATCTAAGTTGTTGTATTTTCGGTTTTCTATGGGTCTTGATCTACCAAACTTGCATATTTTTGAAAATAGATAGTTTTATGTAGTAGATCTTCTCATTCTACCCAATTTTGACCTTTAAAAAGTTGGATTTGGACTTATTTTGGGCTTAATTGCTAATTGCTACCCTCAACTATCACACTTTTTCAAGTTGATACCCAAAACTTTTTTTTGTAACAACTTGATACCCGGATATTATTTTGGACAAAAATGCCCCTACCCCTAACCCCCCTCCCCCGTGCTAGCTTCGCCACCCCCCCCCCTCTGCTAGCTCCGGCCGCAGCTCCCCCCCACCCCCCTGCTCGTTTCAGGCCATCCCCCCCCTCTCGCCCCGGCCGTCCGCCCGCACCCGCCTCTCCCTAGGGCTCGACAGTGGGAGGAGGAGGGCTGGGAAGGGGGTGCGGAGCGGGAGGCGGGGACAGGAGGTGGCCCGGAAGCGAAGGGGGGGAGGTCGGCCAGAAGCGAGGAGGGGGGGTCGGCCGGAGCTAGCAGGGGGGCCGGAGTAGAGGAGGGGGTGGAGGGAGGGAAGGGATAAGGGCATTTTGGGGTTTTTTAAAATGTTAGGTATTATGTTGAAAAAAAAATAGTTGAGGTATCAATCTGTTACGAAAAAAAGTTTAGGATATCAACTTAAAAAAGTGTGATAGTTGAGGGTAGCAATTAGCAATTAAGCCCTTATTTTGACCAAGTTATGGACTTTTGAAGCTTTGGGTTCCAACCATGGAGTTCTTGATGATTTGGAGAAGACAGTGAGCAGTGTACGCGAGCTTTTTAGCTTGCGCCACTGAACTGCGCGCGCTCTTTTGCGCAGCGCAGTCTGACTCATACGCTGCCTTTTGGAGGCGTATGTCTTACATACGCTGCCTTGAAAAGGAGTCGTATGGAGTACATACGCTGCCTAGAAGAGGACGTAGTATTTCTTTACGCTCACGTTGTGCGTGCCAGCATAGTATTTCCTTACGCTCACGTTATTACGTGCAGCGTAGTATTGCCCTTACGCTCACATTGTGCGTGCCAGCGTAGTATTGCCTTTACGCTGACGCTGTGCGTGCCAGCGTAGTATTGCCTTTACGCTCACGCTGTACGTGCCAGCGTAGTATTGTCTTTACGCTTACGCTGTGCGTGCCAGCGTAGTATTGCCTTTACGCTCACGCTGTGCGTGCCAGCGTAGTATTGCCTTTACGCTCACGTTGTGCGTGCCAGCATAGTGTTAGTGTTAGCGTAATGCTGAGTTTGTGAATCACTTTTCTTTTACGCTTACTCATGCACGCGTAAACTTGACTTCTTACGCATGTGATCCTTTACGCAGGTAGCTTTTTACGCGCGCAACTTTATTTGAGCGTATTCCTTTGGCATGCATGACACTCTTAAAAGATCGTTACGCCTTTTGGCATGAACTTGATAAAATCATGATATGTTAATATTGTTAATACAGATTGTTATGTGGAATGTGCCTTGTGTCCTGATTGATCCATGGATACCCAGTATGACTGGAACTTAACCCTGAGAGTCGTAGACTCGACTCCACTGAATACTATTTGAATGCCTTGTCACCATTGATAATGATTGTGACATTGACTAATAATTGATCATGCGTTCCTAGTTGGAACTAAGAGACTGGCTAGTCGTCTTATTGAATTGAATGAATGAGACACGTTCATAATAACTATGAACTATTGCAATCGATTGGCCGATCCCGAATATTGGCATACAGACACATGCAGGCTTCAAATTATTTGTTTAGTTATTTAGTTATTTATTTATCTTACAAAAATAGCATGTGTACTTTATGGTCAAGGCATGATTATTCCGTGGTTAGTTTGATTGTTGCATTACGCTATGTAAGACCTACAACCTAACTGTACGGGTAACGTTGCAGATTGTGCATATCGTACCCCGTACGAAAGTACTTATTTGAATGACCATGATCCATGGCTTGGGATTTCGCTTAACATAGAGGCTTTAAGTTAAATAAAATAATAATGGCATGGAGAGAACGGATTCCCGAGTTCTTATATGGCAGCCCTCTTGGGACTATTAAGTGCCCGACAGGCCGACTGGTTCCCACAGATACTGTAAATCTGTTACACGGGCAGGGAACGGTATCTGCTTATATTATTAAATTGTACATGGTATATTAACGGCGGGCGTCCCGCTGGGACTCGTCTAATTACATGATTGGCGCAATTGATTGATTGGATAGACTAGTCTTGCTTGCACATAGTGAGAACTGAGGAATCCTTTATTACATAATTCTAAGGTAACTTGGAACTCACAGTAGCAAGCCGTAGTAGTTGTATGGCCGTTTAAATTGACTTGTTTGTGTATTGTACCTACTCTATTTACTAACTGAGATGATCAGAATGTCAGGACATGACAGGTCAACTTCTGTCCTTGTTTGGTTGGAAAGTTGGTTTGAAGTGTCATGATGTTGTGTAAATCCCAGTAGCAAGCAGAGACCTATGTATTATATTCTTAACTCTTATTACTGGTTTTAATTCTCATATCGTGCTCCCTTGTGGTACTTGCTATTAGAGGTCTAACCTCTCTGGTTTTGCATGGCCAGATTTAGAGCCGGTCCTCGAGGATCCAGCTTACTTCTACCTCCAAGATGGTCAATACTAGAGGAATGATCGCAGGAGGACTCGAGTGGGTTCCTTACTCCCTCACTCATTTTGTTGCTTACTCTATACCTTGCCGTTTGGCACCGACATGTTAGTCGGATTGTCTTATAATTACTTTTGCATAATTGTAACGAAGTCAGGCTGCAGCTGATAAACAATTGTGTATACTTTGCTATATTATCTGGCTATGTTTTGTAAAGCCAGATATCAATAACATTTTGACTGAGCGTTTAGGACGCCTTACTGCTTATTCTCATATGTTCTCTATTTTCTGTTTCTTGTTTGAATGATTGAGATAATAGAGGTGAAGTGACCATAGCGAGACTTTTATGTAGTATGCACCCCCTCGTCTTATTAGACAGCATTGATCGTATTATACGGTATTCATCTACCCGTAATACGTAGCTGGCTGAGTCATTCCCCCGCTCTCCAGTATTCTGGTTCTGGGGCGTGACAAGGTTTTAGTGGTGGCCCATGCAGGTCTGATTTTAGACTTGTGGGGTATTTTAATAGGATGTCTCAATCACACATGTTTCCCCTTGATCTCATGATTCGTCTATTCTTAACTCTAGCTTGACATTCCTGTATTCCTTGACTTCATTGATCCTTCCTGTCCGGTCGTTTGATTGTTTTCTTATCCCTTTTCTTAGGGGCACTTCGTCCGCACCTGTTAGAGCTGGACAACAACCACAAGAGCGGCATGGGCAACCTGACCAGGTTGGTCAGCAACAAGAGCCGGTACTAACTCAAGAGGCTATTCAAGAAGAAGTGATAGTGGAAGCAGCAGCTGGATCGCAGTATCCGGATATTCCACCACCACCAACAGTTCCATCTACCCCTGCAGAAATGGACACACCAGCCCTTCTGGAGATCATGAGAGGGATGATGGCCACTCAGCAACACCAGATGTTAGCCCAGCAACGCATGCACGCACAGTTGCAAGAGCAGAATGTACTACTCAACCAAGGATTGCAGACGGCATTGGAAAGAGGGGCGAGGCCAGATTCAGGAGCATCAACCAGATTTTGCAAGTTCAACTCCCGCTGTTTCGAGGGCACAGAGGATGCCATCTCAGCAGATGCATGGCTTAAGGACATTGAGGCTATTCTAGCAGCAGCTAAGGTTCCGGCAGAAGAACGTGTGGATCAAGTAAAGTTGTTATTTAGGATCTCGCATGTGATTGGTGGAAATCAGAGGAAGTAGGTATCAGACGTCCCGTTGCTTGGGAGGATTTCACAGCAAGGTTCAAAACAAAGTACTATGGAGTTGTGGCGCAGTTTGAGCTACAACAAAAGTTTATCAACCTCAAGCAGGCCGGCAAGACAGTGGATGCTTATGCAGCGGAGTTCTGCAGATTGAGTAGGTTCGTCCCAGAGATGGTAGCAACGGAGGGCCAGAGGGCTATGAGGTTTCAGCAAGGCTTTCATCTTAAGCTCTTGCAATTGATAGAGGGGCACAATTACCAGACTTTTGATGAGGTATTGACGACGACTCGAAGGCATGTGATCACTATTTAGAGGATTACAACAAGAACTGGAGGTCAGAAGAGATCTCACAGTCAGATTGAAAGAGGAGGGGGAGCAGCGCCCCGGACAACAGCACCATCCCTTGGCATTCGTATCCACGATGTGGCGATACGAGGGCCAACACCACCACCCAGGCAGCAGCAACAACAGTAGAAGAACCAGCAACCCCCAACGGGCTGTACTTATTGTGGGAAGATGGGGCACACTAGAGATGTGTGTCGAACATTGAACGGACTGTATTTGATATGTAGAAATCTAGACCATCGGGTTACCACATGTCCCATAAATTCGAGGTCAGAAGGACCAGTGCAGCAGTTTCCTGCTCTGCCAGCACTAGGGGCAGGCCAGTATCGAGGACCCGCAGTGGCAGTGAGACCATTGGCCCAGCGTCCGTTAATGCCACAGGCTCAGATGTATCGGCAGCAGGGACCGCCGATGCAGCAACACCAGCATAGACCACCCAGCATCATCAAGGCAGGGGCCAGCAGCAGCACCAGGCTAGGCCGCAACATAGAAATCAGCAAGAAGGTCGAGGACAGGCATTCACTCTGTCCTTGGAGGAGGCATTAGCATCGGAAGATGTTGTGTCAGGTAACATTCTCGTCGTCTCCTATCCCGCAGTAGCATTGTTTGATTCGGGAGCATCACATTCATTTATACCTGCACAATTTGCGACACGGCTAAGAATGGAGTTCGAGGCATTGCCAGGGAGGTTGAATATACTCACTGGCAATGGGCTCGTAGGAGTTAGTAGAGTTATTCTAGCGTGTAGTGCTGTAGTTTGCGAGCATTCTTTACCCGCCCAGTTGATAGAATTTCCTGTTGGAAATTTCGATGTTATCTTAGGCATGGACTGGCTGAAAGATAGCCATGCGACAATAGATTATCGTAGAGGAAGTGTATCTTTTGATATTCCAGGCATGGAGAGATTCAACTTAGGAAGATCAGAGGCAACTCAGCAAGAGCAGGGAGTAGTAACGGTAATGGAAGTTCAGGTCCCGAAGGTAGTAGAAGAATTTTTAGACGTATTTCCCGAAGAACTTACAGGTCTACCGCCGGTTAGAGATATTGAGTTCAGCATAGAATTGGCACCTGGAACTAAACCGATATCAGATCGGGTTTACAGAATGGCAGATTCAGAGCAGGTCAAGGTATATCAGCACATAGAGGAACTGAAGGAGAAGAAGTTCATCCAAGCTAGCATATCACCATGGGCAGCAACAGTGGTACTTATGGGAAAGAAGGATGGATCATCCAGATTATGTATCGATTATAGGAAGCTTAACGCGACAACAGTAAAGAATAATTACCCACTACCCAGGATCGACGACTTGTTTGATCAGTTGAGCAGAGCTAGAGTTTTCTCCAAGATAGATCTTCGTTCTGGGTACCATCAGGTAAGGGTCCGGAAAGAGGATATTCCCAAGACAGTATTCAGGTCGAAGTATGGGCATTATGAATTCTTGGTAATGCCATTTGGTTTGACCAATGCTCCAGCAATATTTATGGACTTGATGAACCGTATTTTTATGCCATACTTAGATCAGTTTGTCGTTGTGTTCCTTGACGACATTCTCGTATACTCTGCTAGTGAAGAGGAGCATAAAGACCACCTCAGGAAAGTATTGCAGGTTCTGAGAGAGAACCAGTTGTATGCCAAGCTCAGCAAGTGTGAGTTCTGGACGGATCACATTTCATTTTTGGGTCACATCATATCAGGAGCCGGAGTAGCAGTGGACCCCAAGGAGGTAGAAGCAGTAGAGAGTTGGCCAGTACCCAAGACCGTAGCTGATGTACGGAGTTTCTTGGGATTGGCAGGATATTACAGAAGGTTTGTATCAGATTTTGTGAGACTTTCAGCACCCATGACCCGATTGACACGGAAGGATGTACCATTCGTTTGGTCAGCAGAATGCCAGGCATCATTTGAGAATCTGAAGCAGAAGTTGATATCAGCGCCCATTCTTACATTGCCAGTTGGACCCGGAGATTTTACAGTATATTGTGATACGTCAGGTAGAGGACTTGGATGTGTCCTCATGCAACATGGGAATATGATAGCGTATGCATCTAGGCAACTTCGAAACCACGAGAAGAATTATCCAACTCATGATTTGGAGTTGGCGGCAGTAGTATTTGCTTTGAAGCTATGGAGGCATTACTTGTATGGTGAACGAGTAGACATGTACACAGACCACAAAAGTCTAAAGTACATCTTTACTCAGAATGAGCTGAACATGAGACAGAAAAGGTGGTTAGAGTTGATCAAGGATTACGACGTTGAGCTTCAGTATAATCCAGGCAAGGCTAATGTGGTAGCAGACGCTCTTAGCAGGAGAGGCGGCACATTTATGTTGACAACACAGAAGCACATTCTAGAAGACCTTCAGGAGATGGGCATAGAAGTTATACTTCCTAATGATGTAGGAGTTCTGGTAAGTCTACAAGTTCAATCTGACTTGGTAGATAGGATCAAGGCAGCTCAGGCACAGGACCCAAGGATTCAGAAGCTTAGGACAGCATGTGAGTCAGGTCTCAGAAAGGAGATGCAAATTCATGAAGATGGTACACTTAGGTTTGGGACACATCTATGTGTGCCTAGTAGAGATATCAGACAGGAAGTTATGACAGAAGCTCACAGTTCTCAGTATTCTATACATCCTGGAGGGACCAAGATGTACCAAGATATCAAGCAGCACTTCTGGTAGAACGGGATGAAGAGGGAGATAGCTAGATTTGTTTCCCGTTGCTTGATATGTCAGCAAGTGAAGGCAGAGCAACAGAGGCCAGCTGGATTATTGCAACCGCTTCCTATCCCGGAATGGAAGTGGGAGCATATTACCATGGACTTTGTGACCGGTTTACCAAGATCACCGAGTGGTAAAGATGCTATTTGGGTGATAGTGGACCGGATTACAAAGGTAGCACACTTTCTTCCTTTCAGAGTAGGGCAATCTACAGAAAAGTTGGCGGAGTTATATATGCAACAGATAGTCAGGCATCACAGAGTCCCGGTCACTATTGTGTCAGACAGAGATACCCGTTTCACATCACATTTTTGGAAAAGCTTACATCATTGTCTGGGCACCAAGTTAAGATTTAGTACAGCTTACCATCCACAGACGGAAGGGCAATCAGAAAGAACAATTCAGACTTTGGAAGATATGTTACGAGCTTGCACCCTAGATTTTGGAGGATCTTGGGAGAGCCACCTGCACTTAGTTGAGTTTTCATATAACAACAGTTATCAAGCTAGTATCCAGATGGCGCCATTTGAAGCCCTATATGGTAAGAAGTGTAGGTCGCCACTAGCATGGGATGATATCGGGGAGAGGAAGATGTTAGGCCTAGAAATGATTGTTCAGACAGTTGAATTGGTTAAGGGAATTAGAGAGCAACTTCGAGTTACGCAGGATCGGCATCGTCATTGGGCGGACCAGCATCGTAGGCCGCTAGAGTTTTCTGTTGGGGACCACATGTTCTTGCGGATCTCACCTACCCGTAGGGTCATTAGATTTGGCGTTCGTGGGAAGTTGAGTCCGCGATACGTAGGACCATTCGTTATCCTTGATAGGGTAGGCGATGTTGCTTATCGTTTATCCCTTCCACCTTCGTTACGAGAGGTGCATGACGTGTTTCATGTATCTCAGTTACGAAGGTATGTATCGGACCCAAGCCATATCCTTGATCACTCTGAGCTGGTTGTTGGTACCAACCTGTCTTAGGAGGAGCAGCCTGTGTCCATCTTGGACCGAAGAGAGAAGATACTCAAGAACCGAACAATTAACCTTGTCCGGGTTGCTTGGGGTCATCACACTTTGGGAGAGTCAACGTGGGAACGTAAGGATGATATCCGATCACGATATCCGTACCTGTTTGACTCACAAGGTATATCTCTTTCTGTATACCTTCATCGTATTTAGCTCCTCATGCTTGTCACCCCATGGATAGAACTACTTGATATTGTAGATTGTTAATATAGATATGTTATCTGCTAGTTAACATTGAAGAATGATTGCTTGCTCAAGTTTCTTGTACCTAGAACGGCTTAGTTTTGATATTCCTATCCTGCTTGGATTTGAAATTCCGATGACGAAATTTTTCTAAGCAGGGTAGAGATGTCACTTCCCGTTCCCGAAATACGTATTTTAAATGCACGTACTGCTCGAATGTATTTATTTAATATTTATTATTTATTATTCTGTATTTAAATTCCTTTAATTTTATGTTTATTAATTTCCAGCAATTTTATTTCCGCATTTTATTCTCTGCTTTAGTTCTACTTTGGGATCGGCTTAGATTGGTTTATTTGTGCGGTTCATCATGAACCGAACCCCCACCTACCACCACCCTTTTCATTTAAAGCCCCAACCTCTCTCTCTCTCTTCATTACTTTCTTTCACCGTTACTCTTCTTCTTCTTCCTCATTTACTTCCACCACCAACCAACCGTAGGCAAGTACATCTTGCTCCATATGAGAACCCATATTTTATCGTTCATTATTCTTCCTCTCATAATTCTAAGAGAGTTCAGTACTTAGCATTTTTGATTTCCTTGGCTCATTTCTCATAGATCTAAGTTGTTGTATTTTCGGTTTTCTATAGGTCTTGATCTACCAAACTTGCATATTTTCAAAAAATAGATAGTTTCATGTAGTAGAGCTTCTCATTCTACCCAATTTTGACCTTTGAAAAGTTGGATTTGGACTTATTTTGACCAAGTTATGGACTTTTGAAGCTTTGGGTTCCAACCATGGAGTTCTTGATGATTTGGAGAAGACAGTGAGCAGTGTACGCGAGCTTTTTAGCTTGCGCCACTGAACTGCGCGCGCTCTTTTGCGCAGCACAGTCTGACTCATACGCTGCCTTTTGGAGGCGTATGTCTTACATACGCTGCCTTGAAAAGGAGTCGTATGGAGTACATACGCTGCCTAGAAGAGGACGTAGTATTTCTTTACGCTCACGTTGTGCGTGCCAGCATAGTATTTCCTTATGCTCATGTTATTACGTGCAGCGTAGTATTGCCCTTACGCTCACATTGTGCGTGCCAGCGTAGTATTGCCTTTACGCTCACGCTGTGCGTGCCAGCGTAGTATTGCCTTTACGCTTACGCTGTGCGTGCCAGCGTAGTATTGTCTTTACGCTCATGCTGTGCGTGCCAGCGTAGTATTGCCTTTACGCTCACGCTGTGCGTGCCAGCATAGTATTGCCTTTACGCTCACGCTGTGCGTGCCAGCGTAGTATTGCCTTTACGCTCACGTTGTGCGTGCCAGCGCAGTGTTAGTGTTAGCGTAATGCTGAGTTTGTGAATCACTTTTCTTTTACGCTTACTCATGCACGCGTAAACTTGACTTCTTACGCATGTGATCCTTTACGCAGGTAGCTTTTTACGCGTGCAACTTTATTTGAGCGTATTCCTTTGGCATGCATGACACTCTTAAAAGATCGTTACGCCTTTTGGCATGAACTTGATAAAATCATGATATGTTAATATTGTTAATACAGATTGTTATGTGGAATGCGCCTTGTGTCCTGATTGATCCATGGATACCCAGTATGACTGGAACTTAACCCTGAGAGTCGTAGACTCGACTCCACTGAATACTATTTGATTTTCATGCCTTGTCACCATTGATAATGATTGTGACATTGACTAATAATTGATCATGCGTTCCTAGTTGGAACTAAGAGACTGGCTAGTCATCTTATTGAATTGAATGAATGAGATACGTTCGTAATAACTATGAACTATTGCAATCGATTGGCCGATCCCGAATATTGGCATACAGACACATGCAGGCTTCAAATTATTTATTTATTTATTTAGTTATTTATTTATCTTATAAAAATAGCATGTGTACTTTATGGTCAAGGCATGATTATTCCGTGGTTAGTTTGATTGTTGCATTACGCTATGTAAGACCTACAACCTAACCGCACGGGTAACGTTGCAGAGTTGTGCATATCGTACCCCGTACGAAAGTACTCATTTGAATGACCATGATCCACGGCATGGGATTTCGCTTAACATAGAGGCTTTAAGTTAAATAAAATAATAATGGCATGGAGAGAACAGATTCCCAAGTTCTTACATGGCAGCCCTCTTGGGACTATTAAGTGCCCGACAGGCCGGCTGGTTCCCACAGATACTGTAAATCTGTCATACGGGCAGGGAACGGTATCTGCTTATATTATTAAATTGTACATGGTATATTAACGGCGGGCATCCCGCTGGAACTCTTCTAATTACATGATTGGCGCAATTGATTGATTGGATAGACTAGCCTTGCTTGCACATAGTGAGAACTGAGGAATCCTTTATTGCATAATTCCAAGGTAACTTGGAACTCACAGTAGCAAGCCGTAGTAGTTGCGTGGCCATTTAAATTGACTTGTTTGTGTATTGTACCTACTTTATTTACTAACTGAGATGATCCGAATGTCAGGACATGACAGGTCAACTTCTGTCTTTGTTTGGTTGGGAAGTTGGTTTGAAGTGTCGTGATGTTGTGTGAATCCTAGTAGCAAGCAGAGACCTATGTATTATATTCTTAACTCTTATCACTGGTTTTAATTCTCATATCGTGTTCCCTTGTGGTACTTGCTATTAGAGGTCTAACCTCTCTGGTTTTGCATGGCCAGATTTAGAGCCGGTCCCCGAGGATCCAGCTTACTTCTACCTCCATGATGGTCAATACTAGAGGAATGATCGCAGGAGGACTCGAGTGGGTTCCTTACTCCCTCACTCGTTTTGTTGCTTACTCTATATCTTGCTTTTTGGCACCGATATGTTAGTCGGATTGTCTTGTAATTACTTTTGCATAATTGTAACGAAGTCAGGCTGCAGCTGATATACAATTGTGTATACTTTGCTACATTATCTGACTATGTTTTGTAAAGCCAGATATCAAGAACATTTTGACTGAGCGTTTGGGATGCCTTACTGCTTATTCTCACATGTTCTCTATTTTCTGTTTCTTGTTTGAATGATTGAGACAATAGAGGTGAAGTGACCATAGCGAGACTTTTATGTAGTATGCACCCCCTCGTCTTATTAGACAGCGTTGATCGTATTATACGGTATTTATCTACCCGTAATACGTTGCTGGCTGAGTCATTCCCCCGCTCTCCAGTATTCTGGTTCTGGGGCGTGACAGCAAGCTCGAAAACCTCAAGCGTAGATGGATCAACCGTCCCGGCGTCACGTGCTTGAACTATCTGAAAAATAGAAAACTGCTAAAATGTCCTAAACCTAAAAACAACAAGTATTTATAGAATATCAATATACCCGATGTACCCGATTTTCTATGCTGTGATTCAAGTTTCCATAGTTTAAATCATGTCCCCCAATAGTACTCTAATACCTAGGTACTATTAGGATAGACCTGCATGGGCTACCACTAAAAACATATCATGATCCACTCCCGAATAACCGGACACGAGTCGGACACGCCCAGCCTTCGTCATTATACACGACGAAGTAAGCTATACCAATCTAGGGAAAACTCCAACAATAATCTGATAATAAACAACACAGCATCTAACCGTCCCATGATGATCACCATAATCCACCAATCATAATGACATAAAAGTAATAGAGACAACAAGAATGAAATACACTATGAATTCTAAGAACATACAATATCTAGAGGAATAGCCAAAATAATCTAAACCTGAAACCCCAAGCTAAGTCAAGCCTCCATCCTGCTCAGCTAAGATCCCGGACTCTTGTCCATAAGGTAGAACAATATCCTGTAAGTACACCTGCAACATATCCTAGTCAGGAGCGGAGCTAAGTATATCCAAGGAAATGGTCATGAACATCATGGTATGAAAATGAATACAAAAAAATACAAAGTACGAGAAATGAGAACATGACATAAAACCTGAACATGAATACTGAAAAGTAAATACAGGGAACATAAAATACACAATGAACCTAATCTGTGCAATATATATCAAAATACATCCAGAGTACGTGATCGGCTTGGGTAGATTCAGGGAACATGAAATGGTACGGTTTCGGTCCCGCATGCACGATGCGGGGCCTAAGCTATTCACATGAATAGTAACTCGGGTTTGATCACACATCTGTAGTATTTTCCCTCCCAGACACAAGTAAACTCAGGGAACAAGATACAAGACAATCTCGTGAAACATCGTGTCAACAAGGAGATACAAGCATGAATACAAGACATGAAGAAATGGACAAGTCCGAGGAGTATACTTGCCTTGCTTTGGGTGATCAAGTAAGGGTAGTAAAGCTGTCCATCCACCTAGTTATAGGTACGAGTTGGTTAAGCTTAAATCATTAACAAAACTACTAACTAGTTAATGACCCAATCTAATTCGCTATAGATACTAGCTAAACGTTGCACAGCTTGCTAATATCTTATATATCTATTTAATCAATCACTTATACCCATTAGCAACTAATAAAGTAGTAATTGAATATAACTATTATTAAAAATAGTTGCTAAAGAAAAGGACAAGTATTATATAACCTCTAAAATATTTGCACTAAAGTTACCAAAGAATATTAAGGAAATATTATACAAACATTAGAATAACTAATATGCCAAAAATCCACCACACACCCTAATCCCAGATTAGACTTTTCTGGAGTAAATAGATAGCCCCAAACAAAATAGGAATTAGAGTTTTAGATTATAAAGAATTTATTTGTTAACCCGACCAAGTCAAGCCTTGCTCAACTTACTTATACACGAAATCGAAGCTAGCAAGAAAAGAACTAAAACCCAAAGACTTGCCATAATTTGTATCAATTGAACACAAAATCACCTTTTAAACCCAAGTCCAATTATTTAGTTGCCAAACCCAACACGAAACCAAGTCCAACCTTCTGACCATGCTCCCATTCTAAAAGAATTACACATAAAGAAATCAAAGTCAGCCCATAGTTTAAGCCTGTAACCTGAGCTGAAATAATATTACAACCCAAAAATTAAATCTATTGACAACTCAAGATTAATTCTAGGTTCTTCTGATAAATGAATCAAATGCAATACACATCTCTGATCGAATGTAGCAGGGTCCAGCCTCTAAACTGAGTCCTAACATTCCTCGACACCGATTAAGCCCCGCCAACCAATTCGAAGTGTAGTCAATCACACTCCTACAAATCATGAAAATCTTGCCTAGGCACAAGACATCACCCCATTTATAATGCTAGCCACATAAAGGACTTAAGGTTCAGTACTTCATAGAATTGAATGCCTATATTGGCAGAAGTCAGACCAAATAATATGGCCTGCCCTGGCTTCACACCACAGCATCAATATTCACGAGGAAAGGAAAAACACAAACTGAGATCAACGCCACCAACTCAAAATAAAAAGGAAAACAAATCACCACAAAATTCCATCAAGCTATCAGAAGAATTATACAAAAGTAACATGGGTTCAAATTGAATGAATTCTCCCCCACCAAAATAGAATATACAATTTGAATAAAAATATAATAAAATTTAGAAATCAAATGAAACTAGAAAATGGAACACGAATATTTATCAACCAATGGACTGTATTGCCATAGGTCTTCGCTTACGGAAAAGTTCTCAGACACAAATCAACCTTCAATTACACACATCGACTGGAAGTGAGCTCGACAAAATACCGATTCGATCCATACACTGAAACAAGACTGGGTCGGACACAAGCTGATCGATAAACCCACATGACCCCAACACAGGTTCAGACCGAAACATCTGGACACACCCACACTGGAACACGCCTATGGGATATGCCAACTCCAAACAAAATCAACGAGCAAGAAGTAGAGATTCAAAAGCAGCAGAAGGATAACATCAATACCTGAAGGAAGAGAAATCCACGAGACACGTATCCCGGTGTCAGAAACCATCTATGGACTCAACGACACTCAGAATCCCCCTGCACCATTGCAACAAACACATGTGCACAAGAAAGAAAACCTTAGAGGAGCTGATATTGATCAACAAAACAACCAAGAGTTAAGATCTTGAAATTTCAGGTCATATACACTCACCATCCTCTAATTTCTTCGATCGATCAAAACTAAATTAATCAAGAATTTCAAGAAAAATAGCTTACTAGAATCCTTCGCGAACTCGTCGTTTATCGTGGAACGCTCGTCTCCGCTCGTTAGCACTCGGCTGAGGAGTCTTGTCGAGGGACTGAGGAGTAGCCGCTGGATATGCTCGTATGTCGACAAACTCGTGGTGGATGGAGATCATCAGGAGAAATGGATCTGTCGCCCAGAGCCAGTCGCCGTCGTCGAAAAAAGACCGTCAAGTTGCCGGAGCAAAGGCGCTGCTATCGTCAGAAACCCTACGCACCGCTCGTCGACCGAAGAAGATGAGCCATCGGAACGATAGTGCCCTCCATGGAAGAATCACCGCCCGATAGAAAGGAGGGGATCACCGGAGACGTAGATCTGCCGTTGCCGATGCCGATCGTGTGCTGTTGAAGAGCTTCCAGCAGATTCTCTACTTTGAACGTCGGTGTAGGATGCCAGTGCCACCGCTATAGCCGCCGATCGTCGGAGGAAACTAGGGTTACATAAAAAATTTGGGGAAAAGGGATCTGGAAAGAAAGAACCGAGCTGAGAATGAAAGAAATGAAGACTTTCTCTCTCCAGCTCCTTATATGAGTAATCAACAATTTTACAAAAACCCCATTTCGAAAAATGGTTTTTAGGCAGAAAAGCCCTCTCCTTTTTTACTATTTGCATGATCATTGAAAAATTAATAAATAAAAAAAGGTTACCATGGTTTAGAAAGAGTGGGGACCATAATTAGTTTGTTACAACTAACTTGAATTTGAAATCCTGCTCTTAAGTCCATTCCCTCCAAAATATTTATGAAAACTTATTATTTGAAATTCAAATAAACAAATCAATTATAAATTAGAAGATAGATTTAAGATTTTCCGAAAATTGAAAAGTGCGGGGACACGGTGGTGCCTGTGGTTTTTTTGGGTGGCGGCGGTGTTGTCGTGGCCAAGGGCAGGGCCAAGGACGGGGAGGTGCGGGTGTGTCGGGGACAGGGTGGTAGGGCGGTGGTGGCCGTGGTTGTATTGTTGTAGTGGTCGTGAAGGGTGATGGTTCTCGGGGTATGGCGCGGCGCTGCAGGCAAGCAGGCCGACGAGAGAGTCGGGGGGTACTAGCAGCAGATCTGGGGCTGCCACGGTGGTGGTACGGAGTTGGTATCGACGGATGGGCTGTGATGGTGTTGGTGGTGGAGATGTGCGACTGCGGGTGGCTACGAAGCGGTGTCGGGGAGTTCTGGTATTTGGCGGTCGTAGAGGGCTGAGTTGTCGGGGTGGTCTAAGATCTCGGCCGACAGGAAGGAGGGCAGGGAGAGTCCTGGCGGAGGTGGTCATGACGGCAACAACTTAGGATTGGGGATCGGATGCGTCGTATCGGGGGGGTGTCCCGACACGAGATGGATGACTGTAAAGAACTGGAATAAGATTCTGCGTCACAGACACGATGCACAGCACGTTGCACGAATTGTGGACATTGGTTTAGTGGAAATTTGTGGAGGAAAAATAATATAGAGGCTCCCATATATATATGGTTGAGTAAATCCTTGATAGATAAAAATTAGGACTTAGTTAATCCCAATTAGATAATTCACTTATATATTTAAATCAATACAATCAAATCTAAATCCTAAATTCCAATTCTAATATGTATATAGATAATTCATATACATAAGTTACTAAATTAAATAAAATCTTAATTTAAAATTTCACACTTATTAAATTAAATATACCTTTTAAATTTACCATTAATTTTTAATTTCAAAAATTACACTATTATTTAAAATAAAGTACTAAATAATTTTTAAATATATATGTATGAAATAATGTCATGTACCTCCTACACAAATAATATTTACATAATATGCTTTTATAGTGTACCATTTTATAAGAATATTATTTATTATTATACTGTATAATTGAAAGGCTTTTATAAATAAAATAATAAACTTGGAAATTTTGGTATGATAACTAAAATAATTATTATATATATTATTTTGAAACTATCGCCGATAATAAAATCAAAATTCACTTTTCTAAAAATATGTACCTCGCACATATTCGTACTCGACGAGTAAATACAAAAAATGTAAATTCCCGTTCGACGTACAATACGACTATGCGACGTACAAATACAAGAAAAAAATCAGTACTAAAAATATAGTAGAAATTTAGGGGCTTTTACATCCTACCCAACTTAAAAGAATTTCGTCCTCGAAATTTAGGAATTAGTAAGGGGTGAGAAGACACAAGGGGTATTTATAAGGAAATATGATCAAGTTATTAGGCGAGGAAAAGAAAAAACGTTCAACATAAACATGCGATTAGTAAGTCGTAGCTTAGGTCATAGAAACAATATTACGGATAGGGTTATGGATAAGGAATGAGGGTCATGAGTTTAAAGCAATAATTAAAAGGTTAAGGGTTAAAGTTAATCAAGATTATCATGCAGTAAAGAATAGCATGGTAACAAGAGAAATAAATTAGAGACCTAGAAGATATGATTTCTTGTGAGTAGGTTGAGGACACGATTAAGAGAACGAATTAGATTTACTCCTAAATTAAGCAATTAGAAGGTCATGATAGTAAATATAGGGCCGAAAAAAAGGGCGAGTAGTTTAGGGTGAAGATATAGAAACATCGAGTGATAATGGTCATAATTATGAAGGCTAGAGGAAGTTTTAGTACAATGCATTCGTCCTTCTAAAATAGGTGAAGGCGAAAGCAATAAGGAGTTCAAAAGACGATATTATCGAATACGAATACGTGGTTCAAAGACGACCAAATAATTTCAAAGGAATTGTCAAGGTAGTCGTGGATGGGATTCTAAAGGCCAATTTTCATTATGTTCCATCCACGAAAAATAATAGATAAAAGTGAATCAAAATGCACTAGGTTGATCAGACCATTATGCACCGATTCTGATTAGACAATATGTTAGTGAGCGCTCAATAGCATATGTCATGAACAAGCTCGAATAATGGACAAGCTTGCAAAACTAGTTTATTGTAGCAACATTAGTCAAGATGGTAAAAATATAGGCATATGAGATTTAGATTGAAAGAAAGCAGAATTAGTTCGAACTCCTTAAAGACTCTAAGTCATATCCTGTGTCGGTCTCTACACAGTCGTCTATAGTCTTTTTGTCCAAGTCCTTGGTTGGCTAAATAGGTTAGGATCCTCCTAATTCTAGAACCTAAGTGAACTTGCTAATATAGGTCACAAGGACGAAGGGATTGCTAGGTCATAAGGCATTCTATCCAACTTACAAGAGTTAAACTTATGGTATTTTGGGACAATTGAAACATGTCTATCTAGTAGGGATCACCTGTCTAACCTCTAGCAAGCACGAAGAGAAGATAAGAATTATGATAGAAGGAATCAAGCAAGATGCAATCGATGAGTCGAACGGTAGTTAGAGTACGGAATCAAAAAAAGAGATCAAGTATGTGGATGAGATCCTAGACTTCTAATCCTATTCGCAGGCTTGCTTGGCATGGTAAAGTAACCAAACAATTTATTTTGACCGGCATGGGCCACCACAAAAACTTGTAATGCCCCAGTCCCAAAATACGTAGGACTAGGAACGTAGACATGCCAGCTTTGTACATGCAAAGTACATGGGCCTCGTATGTATACATAAGCTGTGAAATACAGTAAACCACAACTAACTAATCTCATCCACAGAAAATGAGAGAGTAAAAGGTATCATATCATCAACTTTAAAATATTTTTGTACAATATATTGGGCGGAGACAAATCTACTACCAACAAGTAAGGAAGAAATACATGGAAATAAAATGAGTTTGGCGAGCAAAGCAAAGACGATCCAAGTGCAATCATTCTCGAAGAAATAGAGATGGTCATGGCTAGAGCTAGAACACCTGCGAAAGACAAGAGCACACACCTGGAGAGATAACCAGGTCCTCAGAGGGACGTAACAAGATACATAATATCATGCCATATAAACTGAATAAATATTGCTCAATAATAATAAGTAAGATCGGATCATAACATCGTCTAATACCTCACCATTTGGATTAACGTACCATCCCCCCAACCAAACAAGGACAGGAGATGGCACAAAAACCCACGGTGAGATATCTTTCCAAGTCACGAATCCAATATGGTATCCGGACCCCAACAAGGTTCAATACCTTCTCATCGGAGTAGTAAGCCACACATACAACCAAACAAGGACAAGATGTGGTGAACTAATCCGCGACAAGTTATTATTCCAAGCCACGGTCAGATACAAGTACCAAAACCAAGAGTACTCATACCTAACGAATATTCTAGCCTAACCAGTCTAAGTGTATGAAGTTTTAAGAACATCCTCCAATGCATGGGCCCTGGCTAAAATGGGATCAGCATAGTCCTCCCTTGGGGTACCAGAGGCCCAATCAATAAGAGCATAACATTCTGCAGAATGCCAGTGGCCGTCCGTAATTATTGGTAATCTCACCGCGTCTCCGACAGAGCTCACGTGTTACAAAAGGAAAAGTGCATAGTAGCCCATATGCTAAGGTATTTTCCTCCCCGCCCAATGCCTACTATGTTGTATCCACAACACAAAACCTCTATTAATCGCTAAGTCAAACTAAGCATGCAACCTCTATTAGCGGTTATTCCTATCGTACGGCTTATACGTACCGGTGGCCAGCCAGTCACGCATGTTCGAGTCCTTCATGTGACTCACAACAGCGCGGTACAAATGTGTCAAGGCCTATGAATGCAACACACAAAGGATGGTCCCTTAACTCTAAGTTCAATGTATAAAAAAATAGTACATAGCAGGAAATAGAACTAAACAGTAAAAATTATATCTACTTATGCCATGTATCACAGTTTATTTTGTAAAAAAATAAATAATGAATAAATACATGAATTTGAGCTAAGGTAAAATAAACAGCTAATGGCAAGGTATCTTGCCTAGTGTGACGCCGATGGTGGTGCGATGATCAAGGTGGCACAACATATGGCTTCAGTGTGACAACTACGCAAGACGACCTCCAAAGATGGCACGGACTGTTCCATCGAGTCTCGGTCGGTCAAATTAGTTAGGGTCTGTAGGAAGATGTATAGAATTGACGAGGGAATAGGATAAATGGAACTATTCATGGATAGATAGATAATAAAATAAAATTGGATCATTAATATATATACAATTTTAGAAACTATTTATAATACATGAAAATATATTCTTATTAGCTAAAAAAAAGTTTGATAAATGCTTGAAAAATAATAAAAAAAAATTTAGGCAAAACTCTAAGTTAGTTAAAATACATTTTTAAGTAGGAAAAACTATATCTTATTTGTTAAGAAATTTTTGATAAATATTAACAAAAGAAAATAATTATTGGCTGAAACCCGATTTTGGAAATTACATAGACAGCTCTAACTCCTATATTATATATATAGTTTGAAAACTTATAATATAAGATTTCCCAAAATAATAACTTTAATAATGATAAACATAATAAGTATGATAATAACTAATAACACAACAATATTAATATTCCTATTGTTAATTGCTGTATTAGTAACTCTGTTAACAATAATAATAATAATAATTACAACTTAGCAGTTCATGTACTGTTGTTCTCCTCTTCGAGGAGACTACTCAGTAAAAAACAAATAACACAAGTACTTGATGAAAACAAGAAGGGGAAGAGTTATGAGAGGGTTTTAGTGAGAGAAAGAGAGAGTTGAAGGAGCCGGAGGAAAGGAAAGAAGTGAGGGGGCGGAGAGAGGGAGGAACAGGAGAGGGCTAGTCGAAGAGAGGAGCTTACAGGGTGGAGCTCGGCCGGTCTTGGCAGAGGTATTGCCTTGCAGCGGCGGAAAGATGACGGAGAAAGGCCATACGGGACATGCGGTGGCGGAGGGTGCTGCATCAGCGATAGCTCACGACGAGGAGCACCGGGGCACTCCTGATCGAAAGCGGCCTGGGCTGTGCGGGGTCGCGCAGTCACCGGAGGTCAGTGGGGCGGAGGAGACGACGGTGATAGCAGAGGCGAAAGGAAGTGAGCGGCAGCGGGCTGTGGAAGACGTACTCGTATGGCGACGAGTGGCGGCGCTCGTATGGGCGGTGCTCGCAGGGGTTATTCAGAGCGGATCTGGTGCTCTGTTCCAGAGGTTCGATGTCGGCCTAAGGAAGGAGGGGACGACGCTCAAAGGGGTTCGTCGATGAGGCGGTCGCTGGGACAAGGCCGGAAATTTGGTGAGGATTTTGGCTTTTCAACGTCTTTTCTTTTGGGTGGTGGTGAGTTTTTGGTGGCGGTGGTGCCTGAGGTTTTTTTGGGTGGCGGCAGTGTTGTCGTGGCTGTAGGTCCTAAAAAATCAAGTTGCACCCCTCAACAAAGTCATGAAAATCAAGAAAAATAACTTTCAAATGAACTACGCAGACATCAGATTGTGCATCATCCCGATTGCGCACACTAGACTGCGCACACTTTCAACTGCACAAGCTGACGTGGCCATATCATCATTACCTGACACAATCAAATCTTCTGATAGCTGACAGCACAGAAAACGAGGAGACTGTTCGTTTATTGTGCCGCACAGCGCTCGAGGACAGCTGTACATACAGCGCAATCCAATGCCTGCACAATCCAGCTCAGCGCAATCCATCCTAGCACAATCCAAAGTCAGCGCAATTCATATGGCACACTTTATCATAACAACTGACAAAAGTATACGTGGCATTCATGCCATCAATTGCTCGTTACGTGGCAACCGTCTACACACGATCATGTGCATTTCAATCAAATGATGCCATGTGTCCAAGACAGTTGGCCCACGACCAGACAACTGCCTGCGCAGTCTGATGCTGCGCAATCCAGTTCCTGCGCAATCCAACTTGCGCCATTCAGAATAACTAAAAGTTAGTTATTTCTAGAACTCTATAAATAGAGTTTCAAGTCTTCATTCAAGGGGGATCAGACATAAAGTTCAGAAATATCAGAGAGTTCAGGAGTTCTTACCCAAGTGCTGCTGCATTCTTCCGAGGCTTTTGCCTTCAACTTTAGAGGCTACCGTCTTCAAAGTTCACATCGTCCAAGGGATAAAGCAATCGTCTTCTAGATTGTATTACTACAGTTGTACTTTCCCAGAATTCTTGTAATCTTTATAAAGTTTGTATCAATAAAGTTTCATACTTTTATTTTTGCAAACAAAATGGCGACTCTGCTGGGGGCGACTTTCTCCTCCGATGAGGAAGTGACAACTTAATGTGATGTTGCGTCTATCGGAAAGACGCAGAAGATGCTGGTTGTGAAAGTCAACCAGACGGCCTACGAAGCCATGATCAACTCCAGGACCATCCCTCGTACTGCAACAACTTCTGCCACAAGCAAAGTGCGCCCAGTGTGGGTCCCTAAGAATGCTGTGCAGTCTGTTCCTTCTGCTAAGAAGAATGTTGCGCAGTCTGCTAATTCTGTCTATAAGACAGCAGCGTATTCTAATGTTTCTACTGTCAAGGATGTTGTGCAATCTGCTGTTGCCAGTGCACAAGAGACTTCATATGCTGCCCTATCAAGGTGCAAGACTCATCTATCCCTGGCACAGTTGGCTGCCAATCTTTCTGTGCAAACCAACACTCCAGCAACTAGAGTGCATCCCAAAAACTCTGTGGCCAGAACTTCTGATGCACAAACCACAGTGTCTGTGGCCAGAACCAGAAAGTTATCTGCCAAAGACTCTCCTGTGCAACCTGCCAGTGCGCCATCAACTCATGTGCAAACTGTGCCTGCGCAATCCAAGAAAGACAGACCTTTGGCTAACCTTTCTTCATCTCACAAACAAGAGAAAGACTCAACTTCTATCCCCAAGCATTTTGCTACTCCAGCACAATCCACTGGGGGTAGTCTTTTGGCTATTCCTCCTCTCCAGAACAAAGGAAAAGGCCCTTTGGTCTTTTCTCAAACTTCCTCGTCTCTTGACTTGGAAGACAACAGAGGGAAACGCTCTTTAGCTAACCCTTCTTTACAAAACAAAGAAAAAGGCCCTTTGGTCTTTTCTCAGTCTTCTTCGGTCTTTACCGTAGAAGATCACACTGAACGTGCCTCGGCATCACTCAGTACAAAAACTCTTTCAAACAAGGATTCTTCTCTCCATGTTAAAAGAACTTGTACTGATCAGAGAGGTATTCTGCATACTCCGGTAGCAGAGTTCCAAGATCTCCCAACCCTCAAAATCATCCATTCAAGACAGAAAAAATTGCTGGTGTCTCAAACAAAAACCCCTGGGGGTGAGTTTGCTGATCTAAGAACTTATCTCAACAAGCCAACTTCGGTGAAATGTAAACAGGCCGAAGACCAATCATCATCAGAAGCAAACTTCCAGGATCAAGAATCTGGACACCTATGCCAATGAAATGAGCACTTCCCTGTACACTCAGGGGACAAAACATTTGAAGAACCGGAACCATGTTCCGAATATTATCAAAGAACATGTCCCTCGAACTTTTGCTCGTCCCATTGCTGTTTCCGATCTCCGAGAACACCTCAAGCAAAGGCGGGACAACACTTCAATACTTCCAATTCAACCAAGTAATCATCATTATTGTAATCACAAGGTTGTCATCAAGTATAGTTGTCAAATAACAAGACGATCTGTCTTCGATCATCTGAACTTTTCTAACTCTGAACCTATGTCGGAAGATGAAGACGAGGTTTGTATGCTTCCGTCAATATGACTTCCAGAGATACTGGCCGTAGGAAGTGCTCTAAGCACGGGAAGCCTCGCAAGCCAAGCCAACAGTATTTGGATCTAATCCAAGAATCCTCTGAAGGTGTATTCCAACATACCAGATCTCGAAGCCGAGACACAATCGGTCAAAGGAATCTTCAAGATCCTTCCGAACATCTCCTTCCTTCTCATTCAGGAGATGATTCTTTATCTGACTATGATGCATACAGCGAAAGCTTAGAGCAAACAGTGTCCTCCACTATGCCCAGAGAAGTGACAGCTTATATTGTCAATAAAGATCCCGATGCTTCCAGTTCAGCCAGCCAAGAACAAAGAATAGCTGTACTAGAAGATAAGCTGAAGACCATGGCTGAAATGGTCGTAAGTATGCATTCCATCATTGTGGCCCAGCATACAGTCCCACCGATCGTGCCACCTACAAATCCTGAAATCATAGCATCGTCGGTGCCTGTTAATGCAGGGTTAGCGGTAGCATCTCTTCCAGTCCCTTCTGTACAAATCCAACCTACACCCAGTCAATCAGGTGCTGGGGGTAGTGCTTATCATGTAGTTCCTCCTCATAACACCGTGGTTTAGCCTGCTTCTTCTACATCAGTGGAAGATGCCCATGAAGCTGTGAAGCTCCTGAGAACTCAGTTCGAAGCTTTCAAGGAGAAAGACAACTTGCAAAGGTTGGCGATCAAGCAAACTTACCCAGTTGAATGGAAAGAAGTTCCATTTCCTCCGACGTACAAGATCCCAACCATCTCGCTGTTTGATGGCAGCACTTCTCCCAGTCAGTTTATTAACCACTTTGAGGTTATGACTGTCCAACTTCAACCAAATAATGCTCTTCTTACCAGAGTATTCGTCGGCTGTTTAGCCGGCGTAGCATACGATTCGTATAGAAGCTTACCCGATGGTTGTATCATCTCCTTTTTCGGCTTAAAGCAAATCTTCTTGGAACGATTTTACGAGGGGATCAATGACATGACTATGTCAGCCTTCAATAAAATCAAACAAAGGCACAATAAAACTACTGAGAGCTTCATTGAAAGGTTCCGCCGGGAAGCTTTGAAAATGCCTCCTGGAACTCCGGCTGCTGTCACCATAGACACCTGCAAGGGAAATCTGTTGCCTATCATCAGCATGTGGACGGGGTCTACTCAGTTCCAAGATTGGCCATCCTTTATTGTCAACGCTAAAGCAGCTGAAGTTAGCACCGACAAATTCAAGCAATTAGGGGTACAAATGTCTAACCCCGACCGGGATGAACATCAAACATCAGGTGGTGGCAATCGCCAGAACAACCGCAAAGCAAAAGAAACTTTGAACATCAATTTGAACAAGAACAAAGAATCTCTGGCGGTCAACGTAGCTCCTCCTATGTCTACTTCTACTCCTTCAGCACCTCCACCGAGAGAACCTCGTCCTAAAGTATAATATTCCTTTGATGAGAATGGCACAGCGAGCATCTTTGATTGCTTAATCAAAAGCAATAAAATCTAACTTCCAGATCCCAAGAAACCCGATGAAGTCGGTAAGACTGATCATCCCAAGTAGTGTGTTTATCACAGGTTCATCGGACATCCCACTCGAGCATGTTATGTGCTCAAAGGCAAAATCCAGGAGCTGGTCAATGCCGGTGTTACCACTCTGCAGCAAGACGAGAAGACTGTTACCGCAAACATGGTATCAGTTCAGTTCGGTGACTTCCCACTCCAGATGGTGCAGCATGGCGTCATTCCTATTCCAAAAGCTACCCTTGAGATTGAGAATCTCCCTCCTCCACGAAGTGAAGGTCTCGTCCCCTTGTCTCTTGACAATGGCAAGATTATGTGGATTCATCCGGATCTTGCTTCAAAGTTTGAACTTCCCTCTTCCTCCAAAAAGAAAGACCGCTCCAAAGGCAAGACAAAGATTTGCAATATGGTGTCTTTTGACCCCGTAGTTGATGAAGAAATCCGGTTGGGCACCAGATCAGGGAAAGCCTATCTAAAGGATTACCCCGAAACCCAAGAGAATCCTTCTTCTTCTTCTTCTGAGCCTACTCCAGTGCAGCCTGCTTCCACTGAAGATATTCCTACTGCATCTTTACCGGTTGTAGTGTCAATTTCTCCTAAGCCGACGGTCGCTGATAAAGGCAAACAGCAAGTTCGCTTTGATAAACCTTTGAAGAAATCAACTCCCTCCGGACTTGAGAAGCCTTACAATTTTGATATCTTGGCTCATTTGGCCAATACACCGGCCCAGCTGTCAATCTTCGAGCTCTTGCGCCTCTCTAAAGAAACTCGGGAAACTCTGAGTGAGGCTCTCATGCAAGCGGAAACTTGTCTAGCCCTGCTAAAGAAGCCAAAAGCAGAGCCAGTCTCTTGCCTCCATTGTCATAGCGTGTTGGAGTTAATTTCGAACATAACTTTCACACAGGATGATATGATGATAGAAGACAACAGACACGATCGTCCTCTCTACTATACAGGATACGTCGACTCGATGAAAGTCGATTGTATTCTGATAGATCCAGGGTCTGCTCTCAGCATTATGCCGAAGATAATGTTGGATGCGCTGAAAATCCCAGTACATAGTCTCTCCAGTACAATCACTACCATTCTCGGGTTCAACCAGGGAAGGAGTGAGCTCTGGGCAAGATTCGTCTAAAACTTCAAATAGGCAATCTTCGCACAAAGGTTACCTTCTACATCATTGATAATTATGGTTGTTCCTCCAATGCTTTGCTAGGAAGACCATTTCTGCACGAGCATAACATTGTCCCTTCGACGCTTCATTAATGTTTTAAATATGTCGATGACAATGAAGAGGTGCAAAAGGAGGTTGCTGATCTCTATCCTTTCAAAGGCATTGAAGCATACAGCAATGATGCACGTATGTACAAGGACGAATTCATAAAGGTTGTCCTGTCTCTAGATACTGAGGAAGAGCAAGAACCAGTGCCTAATGACACCCTCATCATTCCTGTCAAAGGACGTGTTTCTCGTCCTCAATCTTCCAAGCCACTGGCTATCCACTTGCCAGTTCAGAAGCAATCTATTGATGATCAAGATAAAAGGGAGCTCACCTCTTCTAAGTCGCTTGTTATCGACTTACATCGTAACAAGGATAAAAAACAGCTCACCTCTTCTGAGCCCCCTATTATCGATCTATCTCATAACAAGGAGAAAAGGGAGCTCACCTCTTCTGAGCCGCTTGTTATCGACCTCCGTCGTATCAAATCCAATCCTCCTCTACGTTCTTTTTCTCTCCCTCTTGTAATAAATTTGACCAAGCCTGCTAAGGCTGAAGGTCCTGTTGTAAATACAAATGTACAAATCAATAAAAAAGCATCTACTTTCCAGTATACTTATGTCATTTATCATGCTAAATGCTATTTGGATATGTTAGATAGCTTTCAGTCATTTACTATGGGAGTTGTACAATCTCTTCAAACTGAAGTTTCATTTGAACACCCAAGGGATTCATATCGTATTGTTCCCGCTCGTAAAAAAGGCGAGAGTCCAATACTTTTTAGTAAAGGACCAGAACAACAATTCAGCTATACGGATGATAGCAAAGTTAACGACACGGGCATCTTCAACTCCGTCGTTACAGTCAATAATCAAAAGACATCATCCGAAAGATGGGTTACAACTTCAAGAGCGGCCTCAACTACGGTAAAGGTAGAAAAACTCCTCTCTGTACGGCTGTTCCAAAAGAAAAGTCATAAATGTACTACAGCAGGACCAAAAGGGGTCTCGGATATGCTTCTCCTCCATTATTATCTCTAGCAGGCTCTGAATGCGATAGTGAGGAGCGTTCTAACTCTTCTGATTCCAGATCATGGGATTCTGACACCAGCATTGGTCAAGTCCATCGGCTGACTGTATCTTCTAACATGGTCTCCGTTGAACTTCTAGAAGGCTATGACGAGGATATTGAAGAAAGTTCTGAAACAAATCCTTAGGCTCAACGAATGGATACCCAGTGGGAACTCCGATTCGAACAAAGATAACCTCCTACAGAAGATCAATTAGCTCAAATTGATGTAGGGGAGAGCGGGTCACCTCGTCCAATATTCATTAGCAAGAACCTTCCAAAGGCAGATAAGCAGGAATTAATTCTTCTGATTAAAGAATACATTGATGTCTTTGCCTGGAGCTATGAAGACATGCCAGGTCTGGATCCTAAAGTTGCTACTCACAAACTGAATATCTCGCCGAATGCAAAACCGGTCAAACAGCAACAACGGCGCTTCAAGCCAGAAATGATGGACGCAATCGATGATGAAGTCAAGAAGCTCATCGCTTGTGGCTTTATTCGAGAAGAACAACATCCTGATTGGGTAGCTAATGTTGTCCCAGTTCTAAAAAAAACGACAAAGTTCGAGTCTGCATCGACTTTCGGGATCTTAATGAAGCATGTCCAAAAGACAAATTTTCTCTCCCTATCACGGACGTCATGATCGACAACACTTGTGGGTTCAAAAGAATATCTTTCATGGACGGATTCTCCGGATACAATCAGATTCGGATGCATCCTAAAGATGAGAAGCATACTTCGTTCCACACTCCTCGTGGAGTCTACTGCTATACTGTGATGCCGTTTGGTCTCAAAAATGCTGGTGCAACATACCAACGAGCAATGAGTACCATCTTTCTAGATCATCTGCGTAAGACTGTCGAATGCTACGTTGACGATATTGCTGTCAAAAGTCGGCTAAAGGAAGATCACATCCAAGACTTGAGAACTATCTTCAATCTCATGCGCCAACATCAACTCAAAATGAATCCCACCAAGTCATTCTTGGGTGTCTCTAGTGGCAAATTTCTCGGCTTCGTCATTACCTCTAAGGGTATACATGTGGATCCCGAGAAGATCAAAGCCATTCAAGAGATGCGTCCTCCACGCAACCTAAAAGAGCTACGAGGATTCTAAGGTCGACTTGCGTACATCAGGATATTTATTTTGAATCTGTTTGGACGCTGCAGACCATTTACTCAACTCTTGAAGAAGGGTGTATCTTTCGTTTGGACCGAAGAATGTCAACAAGCATTTGACGACATCAAGCGGTATCTCATGAATCTACCAGTCTTGGTGCCACCAATCTCAGGCATACCATTCTTAATGTATGTCCGTGCTATGGATCATTCATTGGGTGCTTTACTTGCCCAAAAGAACAAAGAAGGCCATGAACAAGCCATTTAATATCTTAGTCATACTATGATTGGTGCTGAACACCGTTATTCAAAAAAAATGCCTAGCTTTTATGTTTGTTGTTCAAAAGACTCGGCATTACATCATTGGCCAAACTATTCATGTTATATCACGAGTTAATCCTCTTTGGGTACTCATGAAGAAGCCCAGCACACTCAACTCTCGGCTGGCTACATTGGCCATTCTGCTAGCCCAATATGACATGGTATATGTTTCTTAAAAGTCTGTCAAAGGTTAAGCCCTGGCAGATTTCTTAGCAGCTCATCCTGTGCCAGAAACATCTAAACTCTAAGATGAAATTCCGGACGAGACATTGGAATCAAATATGGTCTCCGAAGAATTTCCTACTTGGCGTCTATTCTTTGACGGAGGCTCCAGAATCGGACCCAATGGTGCCATTGTAGCAGGAGTCGGAGTTGTTCTCGTCTCTCCAGACGTGTCAACTATCCAAAGAGCATACTCTTTAGATGAACCTTGCTCCAACAACGTGGCAGAGTACAATGCTCTACTCATTGGCCTCCAGCTAGCCAAACAACTTGACGTCGAGTATCTTGAAGTCTATGGTGATTCCAAGTTGGTTGTTAATCAGGTTAGAGGAACCTATGAAGTTCGTCATCAAGATCTAGTGCCTTACTTTGAAGCGGCAATCAACTTGGCTACATCATTCAAAGCCTTCTTTATTGAATATGTACGCCGAGCTTGCAATACTGAGGCAGATGCTTTGGCTAATCTTGCAGCAGTCTTAGCCATCCCTATCAAAAGACAACAGGTGGTGTTCATCTCTAATCGGGAATTGTTCTGCATCGAAAACAATCGGAATATTGAGTTCAATAATTTTACTGAAGTCAATGTTATTAATGAAGATTGGAGAGTTCCTTTCATTGACTTCGTAGTCCATGACATACTCCCTGAAGATCCCAAGGAGGCTACGAGTATTCGTCGACGGTCTCTCCGATTCTACTACAATCAAACCACCAAAACTCTTTACCGGCGGACTTATGACGGTCTTCTTTTACGCTGTCTTGCTGGTGATGAAGCGAAACAAGTATAGCGTGAAGCTCACGACGGTGTCTGCGGAGCACATCAACCCGGTCCTAAGCTACAGGATCGTATCCGACACATAGGTTATTTCTGGCCCTCTATGGTGTCTGATACCATTGAATATGCAAGGAAATGTCGAGCTTGTCAAATCTATGCAGATTTCATTCATCAACCTTCAGAATTTCTGCATCCGACGGCTGCTTCATGGCCTTTTGAAGCTTGGGGCATGGACATTATAGGTCCTATCAATCCTCCTTCTTCTAGAGGACATCGGTTCATACTGGCGATAACCGACTACTTCTCTAAATGGGCCGAAGCTATACCTCTGGCTGAAGTCAAGACCAGCAGTGTTATTAACTTCGTCAAACACCATGTCATCTATCGATTTGGTGTACCTCAAAGAATCATCCATGACAACGGACCACAATTCATCAGCCAGAAGTTTACGAGATTCTGCGATGATCATCGGATTGACAATGTTGCTTCTACAGCCTACAATCCTGCTGCTAACGGATTAGCTGAAGCTTTCAATAAAATTATTATCAAGCTCCTCAAGAAGTTTGTATCAACTAACAGACGAAATTGGAGTAAAAAGCTTGGTAAATGTCTTTGGGACTATCGCACTACGGTCCGTAATCCCACAGGCTTTTCACCTTTCTCTCTGGTGTACGGTTGTGAAGCAGTTTTTCCTCGGAAACTTCAAATTCCTTCTTTAAGGATTGCCATTGCTAATGAACTCACTACAGAGAACAATGATCTTCTTTGACTTCAAGAATTAGAAGCGCTCGATGAAAAGCGGCTATTAGCTCAACAACATATTGAGTTATATCAAGCCCGCATCTCAAAGACTTTCAACCGCAAAGTTAAAGTCAGAGCCTTTCAGCAAGGAGAACTTGTTCTGACAGTAAGACGTCCTATGACTATGACTCACTCGAGCAAAGGCAAGTTCGATGCGAAGTGGGAAGGGCCTTATATTGTCAACAAAGTCTTTTCAAACGGAGCCTATCAACTTTCAGAGTTAGACGGTCGAGTTACAATGATGCCTATCAATGGCAAATTCCTCAAGAAATACTATGTATAAATGTAACAGAGATTTTATGTAAATATGATCAAACAGTTCATAAATAAAGTTTGATTTTTATTTTATCATAAATGATGTTACATAATATTAAGGAAGATCACTATCGTCCTTCTCAACATTGGGACGTGGACCACTGTCGTCCTTATCAAAGACATAATTGTAGGAGCGTAAAAAGTGCTTCAAAGAAAGAGTCATCCCATTCATAAGTGATCGATTTTTACACCAAGCAGAGCGGGTAATCTCTTTTACGCCCAAATCTAGGCTAATCAATTTACGCCTAAGCAGGCTGATCATTTTACGCTTGGGTCTACACCTATGATTTTACGCCAAGGACAGAGCAGCCTCTTTTACGCTGGACAAAGCTGTCAAATCTCGCATTTAATGCAAACTCTGACATGAAGATATTAATGATGGCATTTACCACAGAATTCAATAGAATTTGTCTTATACAAAGACCATTGTTGTCGTTTATGGGGATCGAGCTACTTTACGCTCACTGTATGGTTTCTTTTACGCACGAAGTTTTATACGAGTTTTTACGCTTATAAAACAATGTGCGCGTAAAGTCTATTTAAGCCATTTTACGCTCAAGGTTATTCAATAACCACTTTACGTGGGAAACCTATGACAGAGCTATTTTACGCTCATCTTACTGCTTTACGCCCTGGGGAAGTTGGGGCTATTTTTACGTCATATTCTTTCTGGCCAGTTTGGAATGTAGTTTGCCTACACGGCCTTCATGCCATATATTTCGAAGAACGTGTGTACATGTATCCTATTCTCACTGAAATAATGGGACGCGTGTCAACGTATGCAAAGGATGACTCTGATCATGGGTGGCAGTTGTTAGCGTAAAGACAGATTTTGATGCTTTTTATGCACAGAAGCCCCAGTCTATAAATAGACGAATTTTTGACATACACACGGAGAGAGAAGAACAGGAGAGAAGACAGAGATCAAAACTTCAAGATTTTTGATTCTCCGGAGCATTCTTCTTCAACTTTTCTTTCAGAACAGAGTGAAGCAAAGTAGGAAAGCATTCGGCCTCGCCATCAGTGCCCAAGTGCATCGATACCTTTCTGGTGACTTAGTTCTTCCAAGTTGTTCTACTTCAAGCAGTGATTTTTATCATCATCATATGGTCCAAGGAACAAAGTGATCATTTATAGATCAGACTTCCATAGCAATACTTTCCCAGAATCAAATTCGTACTTCTTGTACTTTTTCTCGTTTTATTTTCAAAATCCAACTTTTGTTTGGCAATTTTGTTAAGTGAAACAAAATGGCGACTCTGCTGGGGACTACCTTCTCCTCTGACGTGGAGGTGATTGCTCAATATGATGATGTTTCGGTCGGTTCGACCAAGAAGACTCTGGTTGTGCTCTTCGACCAGACTGCCTATGAATAAATGCTCCGAACTGGGGGTGGTTCTCGCTACTCCAATGTTCAAAAGTCTTGCAAAGCACGAAAATTTTGGATTCCCAAATCCAAAGTAGTTTCTGATCTCTCTGTGACTTCTGATGAGAAGGGAATTCTTCCGACTCCTGTCGTTGGGGCTCCCGTTCGTAACGAGGCAGTCCTTACTTCAGAGTTGCACTCAAAGTGTGATGGTTTATCTCCCGTTTGTAACGGTGAAGATAATCAGGTTTCACGCCCACTGCGTAAGAATCAAGTTTTACGCTCAGTGGGTAAAAACCAAGTTTTACGCTCAAGGCATAAGAATGAGTCTCCCATTTGTAATGTGGCAGATTCTAATGCTTTTGAGTGTAAAAATAAGTCTCCCGTCTGTGACGTGGTAGACACACACAAATTACGCTCCTCGCGCAAAGCAAAATCTCCCGTCTGTGATGTGATAGATAATCAATTTTCATGCTCCACGCGTAAAGGTAAGTCTCCTGTCTTTGACAGTGTAGATAAAAATCATAACGATGTTTGCACATCTAATATGAATGTACCTAAACGTGTGCAGCGTAAAAATGTCGTTGGTAAAACTTCTGTCCTACACCAACAACCTTCTTATACTGCTTTACGCAAAGTACCAAACTTGCAAATCACGCGCCATAAAAATGGAGTCCTTCGTGCTATATCTTAAGATTTACGCACACAACTCCAAACGCGTAAAAATGTACGGTTTGGTTCTGCGGATGAATCCAGTAATCTTCTTTATACACAAGAGACTAAATGTTTTTCTACCCCAAATGTAATAAAGAAGAATACTCCATCTGTTCCTTCTGATTTACGTGACTTGCTAATACAAAAGCGTAAGAATTCACAATCTCCGGTGATGCTCCTCCAAGAAAAACATCATTGTGAATATCACCAGGTTTTGATCAAATGTTGTTGTTCGGCTTCAATAAAGTCAGTTTTTGATCGTTTAAGTTTTAACTCGCTTCAATATCAAGCTGAAAACCAAGAAGATGAGCTATCATATGCATCAGTCAACATGGCATCTCATACTAACAGAGGACGACGACCGAGACGGAACATGTCCCAATATCCAGGTCAACAACAGTTTAACAGACTTCTTAATTCCTTTGAAGGAGTATATCAGAATACTCGATCAAGAAGACAAAGGCAATTACAGACTTCTGATTCAGAAGCTGGAGGTACTCAATCTTTTGAGTCTGATACCGATAGTGTGGATTCATACTTCTATACTAATCCCTCCATATCTTCAAGAGAGGTTGAATCCTACGCTGTTGGAGATGAACCAGAGATGTCATCTGCTAATACTGAACAACGTCTCACTGCCGTGGAGCAATCATTGAAAGACATGCTCAATATGGTGCAAAGCATGCATCAGATAATTTTGAATCAGCAAACTGCTCAACCTATAGTAATAACTCCGGTACCAGTAGCAGCACAAACTCAAGATAGTCAAGGGGCTGATATACCTTCGAATATTCAAGAGCCTGCTGTTAATCAAAATTCTACCTCTCCAGATCCTATCATTCCAGAAGATGTACCACCTCCAGTGGGGGTTACGGTACATCCAACGACTATTCAATCAAATGTGCTTTCTCAAACCAGTGAAGCCATTCAAGCAGTGCGTGAACTCAAAGCACAGTTTGAAGTTTTGAGGCACAAAGATCAGCTCCAGAGGTTAGGGATTAAGCAACCTTATCCTCCTCATTGGAATGATGTACCCTTTCCACCGAAGTTCAAGCCACAATCCATAGTTTTATTCGATGGAAAAGCATCTCCCAATCAATATATCAATTACTTTGATATTATGACTGTACACTTGCAGAAAAATGATGCTCTTCTCACTCGAGTGTTCATCGGGTGTCTAACGGGTTCAGCTTACGATTGGTATCGTAGCTTACCCGATAACTCTATTTCATCTTTTGACGAATTCAAGGCAATGTTTCTCTTCCGCTTCTATGGAGGAGGTATGGACATGAACATGTCCTCCTTGATAGAAATCAAACAAAAGGAGAAAGAAGATACTCGGACGTTCATTGAACGTTTCCGACAGGCTACTCTAAAGATGCCTCATGGTATGCCAGATTCAGCGTTGATTGATACATGCAAGATGAATCTGCGACCATCCATTGCTGTCTTCACAGGTTCACAATTCACAGATTGGGCTTCGTTTATCATAGTAGCAGTTTCTGCCGAGACCAATGGTAGGTTGGCTCGGGAATACGGGATGATTTTTGCTTCAGAAGATAAAGGAAAAAAAAGTAATCCTGGTAATAATCCTGGCAATCGTAATGTGAAAGAAAAAGATACTCTTATGGTCAATCTCTCCAAGAACAAAACGACGCCAAACAAAACAATCAGGAATCTTTCAAGCCGAAGGAAGAATACTCTTTTGACGAATGTGATATCCCTGGGATATTTCAGTGTCTGGTGAAAAGTGGCAAACTTCAGATTCCAGAGCCAAAAAAGCCTAATAAGGTAAATCTTATTGACAATCCCAAATATTGTATCTATCATAGATACATTAATCATCCTACCAGTGCTTGCTATGTCTTGAAAAAGAAGATCCAAGACCTGATAAATGGTGGCGCTATCGATCTAACCAATGATGACCACACGGTTACAACCAACATGGTCTCTCTTCAGTTTGGAGATTTTTCTCCACAGCAAGTCCCAGATAGAATTATCCCAATTCCGAAGGCGACTATGAAGATCGTGAATATCCCGCCCGCCAGGAAAGAAAATACAGGATTACTGCCACTCACATTGAAGAATGGTGAAATCATATGGGTGCATCCTGACTTAATACCTGAGTTAGAAAATGAAGATAAAACTTTAAAATCCAAGAAAGGTAAGAAAGTCAAAACCTGCAACATGATTTCTCATGTTATTACAAATCCTGATGACTTGGATCATCTATGGGATGGCCTTCCTCTAGAAGATAGACTGAAAGGACTAAACATCTGTCCTCCAAGTCTAGCACCTCCTACCAAGCTCAAGCTTACTCATCGGCAGTGGCTAGCCATGAATAGTATTCCTTTATACCGGGCACAACAAGTCTTTGCTTCTTATGAAAAAGCTCCAACAGGGATTTCTCTTCGTATCCCGAATCCTTCTTCTCCCTTAACTACAGAGACGTCTATGCTTCATTCTCCTGTAATTGCAGAGGTTTCTTCCTCTTTCTGTGCTGAAACACCTGTCCAAAGCTCACTGCCTATCCACTTGTATAGTCAGCAATCTGTCCTTCTTATGAGGAAGATGGGTTACGACTTTCAAAAGGCAGAAGGTTTGAATTATGATAAAGGAATACGTCTTCCTTTACAAATTCAAAATTAGAATTCTACTGCTAGATTGGGTTCTGAAATGCCTCGTAACAACCCTCACAAGAAGAAGGCTAAGGGAAGAAAGACTAAATCCTATAATATGGTACTTTCTTCTCCTGAGTCTGAAGAAGAAACTTTTGCTGGTACAAGATCTGGAAAAGAGTACCACAAAGATTATGAGGGATCCTCCAAAGAAGCAGAAGATGTAGTGAAAACTCTACCAGTTCAACCTTCTCATGTTCCTGCTAAACCTTCTGTGGTTGAAAAGGGGAAATAGAAGGCAGTACGCTTTGATATCCCATTGAAGCCTGCTTCCAATCAGGGGAGGTGATGAAGCCTTACAAGTTTGACATTCTAGCTCAGTTAGCCAATACTCCGGCTAGACTATCAATATTTGAACTGCTTCGCCTTTCCAGAGAAAGTAGAGAGACTTTGAGCGAAGCTTTACTTCAAGCAAATTCATGCTTGGCTCAACTCAAGACTCCTGATAACATACCAGTGTCATGCCCGCAATGTCATAGTGTGATGGAAGTAATTCCCAACATCACCTTTATATAAGAGGATATGCTATTGAAACACAACAAGCATGATAGGCCTTTGTGTTACACTGGATATATCGGATCCACTAAAATTGACAGGATTTACATTGATCCTGGGTCTTCAATTAGTATAATTCTTTATAGTATGCTAAGACCTCTGAGGATTCCTACTAGTGAGTTGACTTACACTAGTACTACGATAGTCGGTTTTAACTCTGGGAAGAGCAAACCACTGGGGAAGATTCGTCTGCAGATTCAGATTGGTGATCTTCGAACTATGGTAACTTTCTATGTCATCAACTCGGACGTATCCAACAATATTCTTCTTGGAAGACCGTGGATTCATGAGCACAATATTGTGCCTTCAACTCTTCACTAATATTTCAAATATGTGGACTCCCAAGGAGTTTTAAAAACTAAGTTTGCTGATATTAATCCGTTCAAAGGTGTCGAAGCTTACTTCTCTGATTCAAGGCTTTATAAACAAGAGCATGTGAAAGATATATCAGACATGGCTGAAGATCAATCTTTCTCTGAGGATCACTCTATTAATGAAGATCCGCCAGAGGAACAACCTTTGAAGATCATATTCAAGGGACGAATTCAATCCCAACCTGTCAATGATCAACCTTTGATGATCAAGGTTAAAGGAAGAACTCAAACTTCATCTGAGGGATCAATAAATATTTCTGCTAAGAGCCAAGTTCAACCTTTTATGATCAAGGTTAAAGGGCGTACTTCTTGTACGAATGATCCAGAATCACCATTAATTGTCAATCTTGGCAAATCTACACAGAAGACGGATGATGGTCCACTGTTGATTAATCCGAAGCGTAACAATCAAATTGTAAATGATGTAAATATTGATCATTCTATACTTTCTGATATCAATGAAGATTTCCTGTTCGAGTATATGGCTGTCAAGTTTATTGAGAGAATGACTTTATCTTCTGATAATCAAAGTCATCAATATAAAGACAACACAGAACCGGAAGAAACTTTATATATTGATCATAAGGAGAATTCTTTCCCTCCTCATACAGATATTGGATCGTATGCTCAAAGGTTTCTAACATCTTTTCCTTATCTTCTACCCGTGGCCGCTTCATCACAAGCTTGCGTAACTTTTAGACGTCATAAAGAATCTTACTTCATTGTCCCGTCTGATAAGAAAAACAAATGCCAAATTGTGTTTGGCCTGGCTAGAAATATCCCTGTTGCTCAGGCAGATGAGCTAAAGGATAAAGACAAAAGAAGAATCCAAATTGATAAGTATAGTCAACAATCTATTAAGATTATCCAGAACATGAGATATGATTTGAAGACTATGCAAGGTCTCAATCAAGGCAAGGGCAGACGACTACCATTATATGGTGATCTGTTTTACCAATAGACTCGTCATGGGTCGGGATATGATCCGTCCCACATGTTTTATGATGATATACAAGAAGAATTCTCTTCCAGCTCTTCACAATCATCAGATTCAGAGGAACTTCAATCTGGACAAGTACTCTCAGTCAATATGGTTCAAGCCGATGATGAATCAGAACTATTTGAGAATGATCCTTGGGCTCAACAGATGGATACTCAATGGGAACTTATTTTTGAACAACGACAGCCACCTACAGAAGATGAGGTTATCCAGATTGATGTTGGAGATAGAATTACGTCCAAACCAGTATTCATCAGTAAAAATCTTTCTGAAGATGAAAAGGAAGAGCTGATAAAACTTATAAAAGATTACATTGACATCTTTGCATGGAGTTATAAGGATATGTCAGGACTAGATCCTAAAGTTGCTACTCATAAACTCAACATTTTGCATAATGTCAAGCCTGTAAAACAACAGCAACGACGCTTTAGACCAGATATGATGGTTGCAATTGAAGCAGAAGTCAAAAAGCTAATTACATATAGCTTTGTTCGTGAAGAACAACACCCAAATTGGGTGGCCAATATTGTTCCTGTTATGAAGAAGAACGAAAAAGTTCGAGTTTGTATAGATTACCGAGATCTTAATACGTCTTGTCCAAAGGACGAATTTCCACTTCCAATTACTGATATCATGATAGACAATACATGTGGTTTTGAACGCATGTCTTTCATGGACGGATTCTCAGGATACAATCAGATCAAGATGCATCCAGAAGATGAGAAGCATAACGCTTTTCGTACACCTCTTGGGGTCTACTGCTATACAGTTATGCCGTTTGGTCTTAAAAACGCTGGTGCCACGTATCAATGGGCTATGAGCAATATCTTTCAAGAACATCTACGGAAGATAGTTGAATGCTATGTAGATGACATCGCTGTTAAAAGTTGATCAAAGGACGATCACATTCAGGACTTGAGAACAGTATTTGAATTAATGCGCCAGAATCAATTGAAAATAAACCCTACTAAGTCTTTCTTAGGGGTTTCCAATGGCAAGTTTCTAGGATTTGTCATTACCTCTCAAGGTATCCATGTTGATCCTGATAAGGTTAAAGCAATTCTTGAAATGCGTCCTCCTCGTAATCTGAAAGGACTCCGTGGCTTTCAGGGCCGTATTGCTTATATCAGAAGATTTATATCTAATCTTTCTGGGAGATGTCAACCTTTCTCCCGTCTATTAAAGAAAGGGGTATCTTTCGTCTGGGATGAAGCGTGTCAAAAAGCCTTCAATGACATTAAGCAATATCTTACAAACCCACCTGTTCTGGTACCTCCGGTGGTAGGAAGAGCATTTTTGCTATATGTTCGAGCCTTAGATCATTCACTTGGCGCTCTTCTGGCACAGAAAAGTGATATGGGTCATAAACAAGCAATATATTATCTGAGCAGGATGATGGTCAGGTATTGATGAGAAAACCGAGCATTCGATCATTCACTTAGATCATTATGTCACTGGACAGACTATTCATATCATCTCCAGAATAAATCCCATTCGGGTATTGATGAGAAAACCGAGCATTCTTAATTCCAGGTTAGCTACCTGGGCGATGTTGCTCACTCCTTATGACATGATTTATGTGCCTCAAAAATCAGTGAAGGGCCAAGCGTTAGCTGATTTCTTAGCTGCTCATCCTATACCTGAAACTTCGAAGTTATATAAAGACATTCCAGATAAGTGGATTGTAACATGACTTTGAAGAATGATATATGGCAATTATATTTTGATGGAGCATCACGAGTGGGACCTAAAGGCAATATTGTCTCTGGGGTAGAAATTGTCTTGGTTTCTCCTGACAAAATGGCCATATACCGTGCCTATTCTCTTAATGAGCCATGCTCTAACAATGTAGCATAATATAATGCTCTATTGATTGGTCTCCAAGTAGCAAAACAATTGGATATTGAATTCTTAGAGGCTTACGGAGATTCTCAATTGATCGTTAATCAAGTTAGAGGGACTTATAAAGTCAGAAATCCTGATCTCATCCCCTATCATCAGGTGGTAGTCGAGTTGGTCCTATCATTCAAAGGATTCTTCATCAAATTTGTACCACGTTCTCAGAATGTGGAGGCTGATGCTCTTGCCAGCTTAGCTGCAGACTTGGCTGTTCCAATCCGAAGGCAAAATATAATTACTTTGTTGGACCGAGACTTGTTCTGTGTGAAGAATAATCTGTACATTGAACAAAGTTATACTACAGAGTCAAGTTTCCAGCAGAAAGATTGGAGAACTCCATTCATTGATTATGCAGTTCATGGGATTTTGCCTGAAGATCCTAAAGAAGCTGCATCAATTAAGAGACGATCATTTCGATTCTATTATGATTCGTCTTTACATATGCTATATCGTCGTTCATATGACGGACTCTTGCGCATCAACCGGGTCCGAAGTTGTAAGACCGCATTCGAAGAATGGGGTATTATTGGCCTTCTATGATAGCAGATGCTGTAGACTATGCCAAAAGATGTAAAGCATGTCAGATTCAGGCTGATTTCATTCATCAACCGTCTGAATTTCTACATCCTACAACAGCCTCTTGGCCCTTCGAAGCTTGGGGTATGGATGTTATTGGTCCTATTAACCCTCCTTCTGTTAAGGGACATCGGTTCATACTAGCTATAACCGATTACTTTTCGAAGTGGGCAGAAGCAGTCCCCCTTGCGGAAGTAAAAACATCTAATGTGATCAGTTTCATCAAGCACCATGTCATTTATCGTTTCGGGATTCCTCGACGGATAATTCATGACAATGGTCCACAATTTGCCAGTCAAGCATTTTATCGATTCTGTGACAAGAATCGAATTCAGAATTTGGCTTCTACGGCTTATAATCCAGCTGCTAATGGTTTAGCTGAAGCTTTCAATAAGACGATCATCAAACTTCTCAAAAAGTTTGTCTCTTCTAATAAACGTGATTGGAATGAGAAACTTGGAGAATATTTATGGGCTTATCGAACAACAGTCCGGACTCCTACTGGTTTTACACCATTCTCATTGGTTTACGGATGCGAAGCTATTCTCCCATTGAAAATCCAGATCCCTTCTCTACGAATAGCCATTGCTAATGAGCTAACTACGGAGAATAATGATCGCTTACGACTCCAAGAAGTTGAAGGATTGGATGAGAAGCGTCTTCAAGCACAACAACACATTGAACTGTATCAAGCCCGCATATCTCGAACTTTTAATCGTAAAGTTAAGGAGAGGGTATTCAAAGTTGGTGAGCTTGTATTAGCTGTTCGGAGACCGATGGTAATGACTCATAAAAGTAAAAGGAAATTCCAAGCAAAATGGGAAGGCCCTTATGTAATTAAGTCCGTATTTTCCAATGGCGCCTATCGATTGTCAAAACCCAATGGAGATCTACTCATGCTGCCGATCAATGGCAAATTTCTTAAGAAATAAGACAGAACAAAAATAAAACTTCTTTTATTATTATTTTTGTTCAAAATAAAAGACTAAGGACGAGGACCACTCCCTTCGTTATTGAATACATAGTCGGCCAATGCATAGAAGGCGTCGTTTCCTGAACTCATGAAAAGTTTGCAGACAGCCATCCTCGACGCTTCTTCTTCAGGAGTTTTCCCTGGCTCTTTTAAAAAAGCAAGAATGTCTTCGGGTGGCTTGGGCGCAGAAGAGCTTCCACCTATTTCGGTCGAGCCTGATGAGCCTGATACAGGGGGTTGAACGGAGAACGTATCAATAATGCCCTTGATTTTCCTGGGGACTTCATTCTTTTGCTGTATATCTTTGGAAGACATTTTCAATAGAGAAGCAGAAATAAGAATGGAATGATTACAGAGAATTCTCATCCATTTATAGAAGAGGATTACTAATGAACTATTCTCTGAAATTGAAAACGACTTTTCACTTCCGAAAAGGCTCGTCCATTCATGTTACCAGGTTCATCCATTTAATTATGGAATTGAATCGTCCTTTCTGTTCCCAAGAAATATGCTGATTCTTCCACCGTCTTGACATATACGCTCGTAATATCTGTCTTCTTAATCCCCAGCTACCAAGCTTTGGTTAAGCTGACTTCTTGTTTCCGGGAAAAGGAATTTTATATCTTCTATTTTTATCAATTGATTAGAAAGTGGGATTCGCTATTTATCATGTTTTTATGACCTCTGAATAAATATTAAATCTACTTTCTTTTCCTATCTATCACTTCTATTTGACCTCTGCATATGTCACTACCATATTTCTAGTGTGAGGGTATTTTTGTCATTTTGGGGTATTTTTGAATTTATTAGAATTAATTAGAATTTTTGGGAATTTATTGAAAATTGTTTGACTAGGTTGACTTTTGACTAAGTGTTGACTAGTAGACCTACCTAGAAACTAACCCTAGTTAGTGGGCCATGGTTAAGGTCAAGTGACTCTAGTCAAACCTATCCTAAGACTTGGTTTAGTCAAATTAGCAATAGGTTAGAAAGTCATGAGCCATGACTTATGGTTTAGAACATTGATTAGGTTCAACCTTAACTAATTGTAACTTAGCTCAAGCCTTATACTTGGACTCAACCCTATCCTAATGCCAAGTGGCCGGCCACCTTATCCATATAGGGACTTCCCCATTATAAATATCCTCCTAGTTTTAGGGCTAGCCTCCCTCTCTTGGAAGAATAGCTCAAGTTTGGAAAGAGGTGAGTTCTTGCATAGAAAAAAAATCCATATTAATTCCAATATAGGTCCTAAAATCCTAGAATCTGTTGCAATAGTTTCTAATGAGGGTTTTCTTGCTGCTATGAATGTTTGATTCAGTTTGGAGTTAATTTGGAGGATTTGGGACATCAAGAGAAGAGCTATTGAAAGAGGATTTTCTTGGAAAGTTCAAGCATAGGTAACTTTCTCCATACTCCATGAAATTTCGATTTGTCTTCATGATTAGGAAGCCCTAGGAGTCCCCTAAGTGTCTGTATAGGTGTCGTGTCGGGTTTCATAAGTTTCGTGTCCTTTTGGACACGTATCAGAGGGGGGTACCTAGGTGTTTGTCGAAATGCCACAAAGGGCATTTCGATCTCATTTGTTCAATGTTTTTAAATAGGAAATATAGAATTATCATGGTTTATTGGTCCCTAATCTTCTGTGGTGCTTATTGTGTCGTTTTGTATCGGATTCATTGTCTGGACACGCGCCGCACTAGCCCGCGCGCGGCTACAGTATTTTCCCCTGCATTTCGGGGGCCACTGTGGACACGACACGGCTCTTCTGGACACCATCTTTTGGGAGGATGTTGGGGCATCCACTGACACCATCCTCCCCAATTTTCATTGGATTTTGTGCTCTGGTTTGGGAGTTTTGTGTTGTGCACTGATTTGACACTGGGTCTGTGCACTGTATTATTTGCCACTGACACGGCTTGATTTCTTTGGACACGACACGTTTTGTCTTGGTGCAGACACTTGGACACGAGGCCACACTGTAGGTGAACCTACCTTGGTGACCACGAGTCCTCTATTGCGTCGTGTCGGGTGCACGACACGCGTGCACCCCTGCACGAGACTGTCCAAGTCTCAGTGCACTGCTTGTGTATCCTTCTTCTGGACACGTTTGTGTCCACAAATGTGGACACAAATCACTTGTGGGACACTTGTGCATTGTGTTTTTATGTTACAAATCATTGTTATGTATTTAAAACCAATTTTGATTATCATTTTCCTCTTTTCCTATTTTCTGAACAAATGTTCTTCACTGTTATATTCCAGTTTCAGACTTTTGGTGAATATGAACTTTGGCAATCATTTTACCTCATTAAAACACTGTTGTTGCATGATATTAAGCCCCTAACATATTTATCTATGTGTTGGCTAAGGCCATGTCAATTTTGGTGTGAAATGGAGTTGTGTAGGGACTGTTTGGACTGTTTTGAATATAGGTGGATTGTTTTGGTGGAAAACTAAATGAAAACTGAGTTTAAAATGGTTGTGAATGTATGTTAATACCAACACTGTGAACTTGATAGCATGAATTGATTTCCTACCCTTCTTTAAAACTGAGATTGAAGTTTGGTTAACTGTTTAGTTAAGTGTCAATCTGAGTTTTGAATGTTGATAACTGTTGATATAAAAAAACTGAGATTTTACCTATGTTGAAAACCTATATCAAACCTGAGTTTTGTTATGAAGCTATGAATTGATTCCTTCCTTGATGTTCCTGTCAATTTGCTAAGGTAGGATTTATAACCTGAGATTGTTGTGAACCTGGGAATGGGTTTTTTGGGACTGAACATTGGTTCAGTTTGAGTTGTTCTTGTATTTCCTGCATTTTGAGATACACACAGCCTCATGTTTTATTCCCTGCATCTTACATTGTAGCAGTCCACACAGCCCTACTTACCTGTCTTTTGTTCCCCCACATACTCATGCACACACATGGTTTCCTGTTTCCAGTTCTTCACTGTTTTTGTTATGCACTGTCATTCCTTGCTTTATTTCCTGCACATTGCCTGCTCACTGTCCACACTTTTGAGACACACACACACATGTTTCTCTCTATATTTATATCATGTATATACATTATATGTAGGAACCCATGCATGATACATGAGTTATGTGTGTGGTGTACCTATTGATAGCTATATATATATATATATACATATATTATGTGTTGCCATGTGTAGGCCTAGATGCCATATAGGTTGTGTGATGATTGTTGACTTGTGTTATATAAGTTGTAAGGACTTGGTATGTTAGCATAGGCTAGTTTAGCATTGTTAGACTAATATGGACTAGTTAGGCCTAGTTTAGACTCAACTAGACTTGATTGACCTAGTTTGACTTCTAGGGTTGACCAAAGTTGACCAAGAGTTGACTTTGGCCTAAATTGACCTAGAATCATGTAGAATGCATAGTAGGACTCCTTGTTGCTATTCTGGACTTGTTGTGACTTGTGCTGTTCTGTTTAGGAGCCAGACACCACTCCTTGGACAGTACGTTTCATACCGGACACTCAGTTACAGGCGAGTACATTCTCTGATCATTTCATATCTTGCTTAGAATTATTTCCTGCAGTAGATTACTTTACTTGTACTGTCACGATGGTCACACGGATTGGTACTATATGGATCCTTTCTCGAGATGTTATCCTTAGGGAGCATCCGGTACTACATGTTCTGTGCGTTTCACTTACATGACGTATCATATGCTTCATTGGTTCTTTGATCACTTACGACATATACTCTTATGATCGTAGAGTCTTCCTAGAATCCTTATCCCATTTATGGGACTACTATGTATCACCTTCGGGGTTCATCACCTTCGGGGTCTATCACCTTCGGGGTCTGTTACATAGCATCATATAACATAACTTGGCCGGATCCTTGTGTATCGATTGGGGGTACGGGGGAGTATAAATGGACATGTGAATAATATCCAAGTAGTGTAGTATCAGAATCTTTTCCATAGTGTAGCATCAGAATCTCCTATGCCATTTACATGTTCACATTGTACTCTGATTCACTAGTCACTGCTAGCTCTCTATGTATAGTAGATATTTCTATTACAGTTCTCTCTCTGTTTACATACTGCACTTCTTCAGTACCCGTATCTTACTTTACTGTATGTCTTTATTTTCTAACCTGCTATGATCTGTTGAGATGTACTGTGCTCGCTCCTGTCCTGACTGGACCTGTTGAAAATATTACAGAGGACGAGGAGGAGGCTTGCCTGGACACCTACTACGGGGCAGCCCTAGACGACACTTGTGAGCTGGACCCTCTGGAGGATCCAGTAGTAGCTGAGGACCTTCCTCCGACTGTTTAGACTAGTCTAGATAGTTTATTATCTTTGTAGTCTGGAGACTTGTTCTAGTTAGACTTTTATGTGGAGATCAGTTTTGTATATATTCTTTTATCTGAGACTTGTACTGCTGGGATTATCTTAGACTACTGTTTTATCTATTTCATTTCCTTGAGTTCTGTTCATATCGTGCTATATCTTCCTTAGTTGTGATTGAGTTTCTATTGTTTTGTTACCCCCATTCGGGGAGTATAAACTGTTTAGATATTACGTTGCTAGATGTTGTGACCTAGGACAGCGTTCTACCGCCGACGCTGCGGCGTAGGCTGGACGTACCCACGTCTCGTGCCCTTACTCTAGGGTGCGGGTCGTGACACGTTTTTAGTGGTGGCCCATGCAGGTCACTAGACTAGAAGTGTAGTGGTGCTCGAACTAGAGTATCACTGCAGCCTGCTATAGGATATAGGACATTAATTTTAAGATACTCAATCACCTTAGGGAAATTTCCTTTTATTGCCATCTAAATTCTTTTGTCTGCTAATCCTTTGAATTATGATTGTCCGCCTTTGTTATTTCGCTTCCTTCTCAGAAAATTGATACTCTTGTTTGTCTATCTTCAGGATGGTAGAGACTCGTTCACAGCGTGCCGTCCATGAGGATGCTATAGAGGGGACTGCTACCTCTCAGCCAGCACGGCGAGGCCAGGGGACTGCAGCTCTTGTCACCTCAGCTCGTGTTGAGACCTCGGCAGCCGCAGCAGGGGATATGCATCCACCGACTGGGAGGCAGGACCCGGTCTATCCAGAGGATCCTTTCCATCCACCACCGCCTCCAGGACATGTGGACGCCGCTCAGATGTTCGCTTATTTTCAGCAGTTCATGGACCGCCAGCAGGCTCGGCAGGACCGAGGCATGGAGTTGGCTGTCACGACAGCCGCAGCTCGACCGGTGGTGCAGCAGCAGAGGACCCCAGGGATCGAGCAGTTCCAGAAGATGAGCCCCAGGGACTTCATGGGGACTGAGGGGATCATATATGCCGATGAGTGGATCGAGCATATGGAGGAGATTTTTCGCTTGGCCAGGATTCCGGCAGACCTTCAGATCGAGGCCGCAGCTAGCCGGATGCGAGATCTTGCTCGCACCTGGTATCAGTCGGACCCCAGGGTGGGAGTACCAGGGCAGACATGGGAGCAGTTCAGGGGCTTCTTCAAGAAGAAGTTCTTCCCAGACTCGGCAGTCAGAGCCTTGGAGACACAGTTTGAGAGCTTGGTCCAGGGGAGCCTCTCAGTTGAGGAGTATGCGGGAGAGTTTGGCCGTCTCGACAGGTTTGTTGAGGGTCTGAGCGAGACGGCGAGGGCCCAGAGGTTCCGGAAGGGTCTGGTCAAGGAGGTCAAGTCCCTGACCAAGGGGAACAGAGATGCTACTTTTGAGGAGATCTTGACGGGCGCGCTGCTAGCAGAGGATGATCTTGAGCTTAGGCTCAAGAGAGGGAGAGACCCAGTTGGGGGCAGTAGCAGCAGCGGGGGCCAGGCCAAGAGGCCCCACTTTCAGTCTCAGCAGCCGAGGCAGTTCCAGCCTCAGCCGATCCAGCAGAGGCCAGCTCAGCACCAGCAGCAGCCGAGGCAGCACCAGCAGGGCCAGAGGCAGGTTACCACTTGTGGATACTGTAAGAGGTCTGGGCACGTCTTCAATGAGTGCCGGAAGAGGCTGGGCCTGTGCCTAGTGTGTGGCTCAGCAGATCACCAGATGAGGGAGTGCCGTATGGGACGAGCAGCTCAGGGAGGTGGAGCCAGAGCACCAGTGGGCCAGCAGCGGGGACCAGCCCTGCCGACGCAGCAGCAGAGGTTCGTCCAGCACCAGCAGCAGGCCAGGGGAGGCCAGCAGGGGCGAGCTTTCGCCATGGCAGCTGGAGATGCAGAGGTGACTGGAGAGCTGATTGCAGGTGCGATTCTTCTCGACTCCAGCCCAGCATTTGCATTGTTTGATTCCGGTACATCGCATAGCTTCATTTCAGTATCTTTTGCGATTAGACATGGTATCATAGCTGAATCGTTGCCTAGGACTTACAAGATCACGACCGGGGGTGGTATTATCCTCGTGAGTGATGTTTGTAAGGGTCGGAGAGTAGTTTTGGGAGGCCGTGAGTTGGAGGTGAGCCTGCTCGTAATGCCATTGCCGAACTACGATATAGTACTAGGCATGGATTGGTTGAGCAGGCACCACGCCAGCATCGATTGCAGAGGGGGTAGAGTTCTCTTCAGAGCGCCGGGGGAGCCAGAGTTCGAGTACTCCAGACGTCAGGCAGAGCAGAGCAGCGGAGTCTTCTGTGGAGTCTCGGTCGAGGAGCAGACGATTCCACACCCCTTGATAGCAGAGTATATGGATGTTTTCCCGGAGGAGTTGCCGGGACTGCCACCAGACAGGGACATAGAGTTCTCGATAGACTTGGTTCCAGGAGCGGAGCCTATTTCTCAGCATGTCTATCGGGTGAACAACAGCGAGCTGGTGGAGCTGAAGAAGCAAGTGGATGAGCTACAGGACAAGGGCTTCATCCGCTCGAGTTTGTCGCCATGGGGTGCACCAGTGTTGTTCGTGCCGAAGAAGGATGGGTCAGTACGCATGTGTATTGACTATAGGGCACTCAACAACCTCACGATCAAGAACAAATACCCACTGCCGCGGATCGACGATCTGTTTGACCAGTTGAGCGGAGCCCGGGTATTTTCCAAGATTGATCTGAGGTCGGGATATCACCAGGTGAAGGTGAAGGGGGAGGATATCCCCAAGACCGCTTTCAGGACCCGGTATGGACAGTTCGAGTTTTTGGTTATGCCATTTGGGCTAACCAATGCACCCGCAGTATTTATGAACCTGATGAACAAGGTGTTCCATCAGTATCTGGATCAGTTTGTAGTAGTGTTTATTGATGATATCCTGATATATTCTAAGACTGAGGAGGAGCATGAGGAGCATCTACGGATAGTGCTGGAGATTCTCAGGAAGGAGCAGCTTTATGGAAAACTCTCCAAGTGTGAGTTTTTTTTGGACCGGGTGGATTTCTTGGGGCACGTTGTGACTGGAGATGGTATCTCAGTTGACCCCAAGAAGATTGTAGCAGTCGAGGCATGGGCAGCGCCGACATCAGTTGCAGAGATCAGGAGCTTCCTGGGGCTGGCAGGATATTACCGGAGATTTGTGCAGGACTTCTCCCGGGTTGCAGAGCCGTTGACACGGTTGACCCGGAAGGATACTGAGTATGTATGGTCAGAGGAGTGTCAGGCGGCTTTTGATGAGTTGAAGAAGCGGCTGACGACAGCTCCGATTCTGACGTTGCCTTCAGGATCAGGTGGATTCACTATTTATAGTGATGCTTCAGGAAAGGGGCTGGGTTGTGTGTTGCAGCAGCACGGGAAGGTAATTGCCTATGCTTCCAGGCAGTTACGTCCCCATGAGAAGAATTACCCTACCCACGACCTGGAGCTGGCAGCTGTGATTTTTGCTTTGAAGCTGTAGAAGCATTATCTGTATGGTGAGCGGGTAGAGATCTTCACAGATCACAAGAGCCTAAAGTATGTGTTCACTCAGAAGGAGTTGAACATGAGACAGCGCAGATGGTTGGAGTTGATGAAGGACTTCGACATTGCACTGCAGTATCATCCCGGGAAGGCCAACGTGGTTGCCGATGCCTTGAGTAGGTATCCGACGGCCATGTGTTTGACCATGGATCGGCATTTGCTTGCCGACTTGGAGAGCCTAGGGATTGAGGTGATCGTGCCTGGGGTACAGATGCAGCTATGGGGGATGCAGATTCAGTCAGACTTGATGGATAGGATCAAGGCGGCCCAGTTTCAGGATGTGGCTTTTCAGAGTATCAGAGAGCAGATCAGTATAGGAGTGGGGGATCCTGAGTTTTCACTTGCAGAGGATGGTGCCCTGAGGCACGGTGCCAGATTATGTGTGCCTAGTGGGGAGCTCAGAGAGCAGATTATGCAGGAGGCCCACAGATCTCAGTACTCTATACACCCGGGTGCCAATAAGATGTACCGAGATCTGCGGGAGCATGTATGGTGGTCAGGAATGAAGCGGGAGGTGTCCCAGTTTGTAGCTAGATGCTTGGTCTGTCAGCAAGTCAAGGCAGAGAGGCAGAGGCCCGGTGGTTTGTTGCAGCCGCTGCCCATTCCCGAGTGGAAATGGGAGCATATCACGATGGACTTTGTTTCAGGATTGCCGCGTACTCCAGGAGGGAAAGACGCGATTTGGGTCATCGTGGACAGGTTGACCAAATCAGCCCACTTCTTGCCATTCAAGGTGGGCACGTCTACAGAGAGACTGGCAGAGTTATATATGCGGCAGATAGTCAGGATCCACGGAGTTCCGGTCAGCATCGTCTCAGATCGGGATAGCCGTTTTACTTCCCATTTCTGGAGGAGTCTGCAGACCAGCTTGGGCACTCAGCTCAAGTTCAGTACTGCGTACCACCCCCAGACGGACGGACAGTCGGAGCAGACTATTCAGACCCTTGAGGATATGCTGCGGACGTGCGTCCTGGACTTTGGAGGTTCCTGGGAGGATCATCTTCATTTGGTGGAGTTTGCCTATAACAATAGTTTCCAGGCCAGCATCGAGATGTCACCTTTCGAGGCTCTGTACGGGCGTAGGTGCCGTACACCCTTATCCTGGGATGATGTTGGTGAGCGAGCTTTGCTGGGGCCAGAGATGATTGTGGATGCGGCCGAGAAGGTGAAGCTTATCAGGGACAGACTTCGCGTGGCGCAGGACAGACATCGGCACTGGGCCGATAGCCACCGGAGGCCCTTGGAGTTTGAGGTACAGATTAGAGTAGGATTAGATTTAGGTTGTTGTTTTGAATTTTTGATCATGTTATTATTTATTAATTGAGACCTTGCTTGTGATTAGGTCGGAGACCAAGTTTTCTTGAGGATATCTCCGACTCGTGGTACGATACGTTTTGGTGGAGGCGGGAAGCTTAGCCCGCGTTTCATCGGCCCTTTCGTTATCAGCGGGAGAGTCGGTGACGTGGCTTACAGGCTAGACTTGCCGCCTGCACTTGTGGGGGTCCACAACGTATTCCATGTATCACAGTTGAGACGGTATGTGGCTGACCCTAGCCATGTGCTCGATCATTCGGAGATAGAGGTTGGGCCTTCTCTCAGCTATCCAGAGCAGCCCGTGGAGATTCTGGATCGACGGGAGAAGGTACTGAGGAACCAGGTGATACCCTTGGTACGCGTCGCATGGAGGCATCATTCTCCAGGAGAGTCTACCTGGGAGCGGGAGGATGAGATGCGCGAGCGGTACCCTTATCTTTTTGGACCTTGAGGTATGCTTTCTATCCTTCTCATCAGTTGCATTCGCCTTTCAATTTCGAGGACGAAATTCTTTTAAGGAGGATAGATTTGTCACTACCACATTTCTAGTGTGAGGGTATTTTTGTCATTTTGGGGTATTTTTGAATTTATTAGAATTAATTAGAATTTTTGGGAATTTATTGAAAATTGTTTGACTAGGTTGACTTTTGACTAAGTGTTGACTAGTAGACCTACCTAGAAACTAACCCTAGTTAGTGGGCCATGGTTAAGGTCAAGTGACTCTAGTCAAACCTATCCTAAGACTTGGTTTAGTCAAATTAGCAATAGGTTAGAAAGTCATGAGCCATGACTTATGGTTTAGAACATTGATTAGGTTCAACCTTAACTAATTGTAACTTAGCTCAAGCCTTATACTTGGACTCAACCCTATCCTAATGCCAAGTGGCCGGCCACCTTATCCATATAGGGACTTCCCCATTATAAATATCCTCCTAGTTTTAGGGCTAGCCTCCCTCTCTTGGAAGAATAGCTCAAGTTTGGAAAGAGGTGAGTTCTTGCATAGAAAAAAAATCCATATTAATTCCAATATAGGTCCTAAAATCCTAGAATCTGTTGCAATAGTTTCTAATGAGGGTTTTCTTGCTGCTATGAATGTTTGATTCAGTTTGGAGTTAATTTGGAGGATTTGGGACATCAAGAGAAGAGCTATTGAAAGAGGATTTTCTTGGAAAGTTCAAGCATAGGTAACTTTCTCCATACTCCATGAAATTTCGATTTGTCTTCATGATTAGGAAGCCCTAGGAGTCCCCTAAGTGTCTGTATAGGTGTCGTGTCGGGTTTCATAAGTTTCGTGTCCTTTTGGACACGTATCAGAGGGGGTACCTAGGTGTTTGTCGAAATGCCACAAAGGGCATTTCGATCTCATTTGTTCAATGTTTTTAAATAGGAAATATAGAATTATCATGGTTTATTGGTCCCTAATCTTCTGTGGTGCTTATTGTGTCGTTTTGTATCGGATTCATTGTCTGGACACGCGCTGCACTAGCCCGCGCGCGGCTACAGTGTTTTCCCCTGCATTTCGGGGGCCACTGTGGACACGACACGGCTCTTCTGGACACCATCTTTTGGGAGGATGTTGGGGCATCCACTGACACCATCCTCCCCAATTTTCATTGGATTTTGTGCTCTGGTTTGGGAGTTTTGTGTTGTGCACTGATTTGACACTGGGTCTGTGCACTGTATTATTTGCCACTGACACGGCTTGATTTCTTTGGACACGACACGTTTTGTCTTGGTGCAGACACTTGGACACGAGGCCACACTGTAGGTGAACCTACCTTGGTGACCACGAGTCCTCTATTGCGTCGTGTCGGGTGCACGACACGCGTGCACCCCTGCACGAGACTGTCCAAGTCTCAGTGCACTGCTTGTGTATCCTTCTTCTGGACACGTTTGTGTCCACAAATGTAGACACAAATCACTTGTGGGACACTTGTGCATTGTGTTTTTATGTTACAAATCATTGTTATGTATTTAAAACCAATTTTGATTATCATTTTCCTCTTTTCCTATTTTCTGAACAAATGTTCTTCACTGTTATATTCCAGTTTCAGACTTTTGGTGAATATGAACTTTGGCAATCATTTTACCTCATTAAAACACTGTTGTTGCATGATATTAAGCCCCTAACATATTTATCTATGTGTTGGCTAAGGCCATGTCAATTTTGGTGTGAAATGGAGTTGTGTAGGGACTGTTTGGACTGTTTTGAATATAGGTGGATTGTTTTGGTGGAAAACTAAATGAAAACTGAGTTTAAAATGGTGAATGTATGTTAATACCAACACTGTGAACTTGATAGCATGAATTGATTTCCTACCCTTCTTTAAAACTGAGATTGAAGTTTGGTTAACTGTTTAGTTAAGTGTCAATCTGAGTTTTGAATGTTGATAACTGTTGATATAAAAAAACTGAGATTTTACCTATGTTGAAAACCTATATCAAACCTGAGTTTTGTTATGAAGCTATGAATTGATTCCTTCCTTGATGTTCCTGTCAATTTGCTAAGGTAGGATTTATAACCTGAGATTGTTGTGAACCTGGGAATGGGTTTTTTGGGACTGAACATTGGTTCAGTTTGAGTTGTTCTTGTATTTCCTGCATTTTGAGATACACACAGCCTCATGTTTTATTCCCTGCATCTTACATTGTAGCAGTCCACACAGCCCTACTTACCTGTCTTTTGTTCCCCCACATACTCATGCACACACATGGTTTCCTGTTTCCAGTTCTTCACTGTTTTTGTTATGCACTGTCATTCCTTGCTTTATTTCCTGCACATTGCCTGCTCACTGTCCACACTTTTGAGACACACACACACATGTTTCTCTCTATGTTTATATCATGTATATACATTATATGTAGGAACCCATGCATGATACATGAGTTATGTGTGTGGTGTACCTATTGATAGCTATATATATATATATATACATATATTATGTGTTGCCATGTGTAGGCCTAGATGCCATATAGGTTGTGTGATGATTGTTGACTTGTGTTATATAAGTTGTAAGGACTTGGTATGTTAGCATAGGCTAGTTTAGCATTGTTAGACTAATATGGACTAGTTAGGCCTAGTTTAGACTCAACTAGACTTGATTGACCTAGTTTGACTTCTAGGGTTGACCAAAGTTGACCAAGAGTTGACTTTGGCCTAAATTGACCTAGAATCATGTAGAATGCATAGTAGGACTCCTTGTTGCTATTCTGGACTTATTGTGACTTGTGCTGTTCTGTTTAGGAGCCAGACACCACTCCTTGGACAGTACGTTTCATACCGGACACTCAGTTACAGGCGAGTACATTCTCTGATCATTTCATATCTTGCTTAGAATTATTTCCTGCAGTAGATTACTTTACTTGTACTGTCACGATGGTCACACGGATTGGTACTATATGGATCCTTTCTCGAGATGTTATCCTTAGGGAGCATCCGGTACTACATGTTCTGTGCGTTTCACTTACATGACGTATCATATGCTTCATTGGTTCTTTGATCACTTACGACATATACTCTTATGATCGTAGAGTCTTCCTAGAATCCTTATCCCATTTATGGGACTACTATGTATCACCTTCGGGGTTCATCACCTTCGGGGTCTATCACCTTCGGGGTCTGTTACATAGCATCATATAACATAACCTGGCCGGATCCTTGTGTATCGATTGGGGGTACGGGGGAGTATAAATGGACATGTGAATAATATCCAAGTAGTATAGTATCAGAATCTTTTCCATAGTGTAGCATCAGAATCTCCTATGCCATTTACATGTTCACATTGTACTCTGATTCACTAGTCACTGCTAGCTCTCTATGTATAGTAGATATTTCTATTACAGTTCTCTCTCTGTTTACATACTGCACTTCTTCAGTACCCGTATCTTACTTTACTGCATGTCTTTATTTTCTAACCTGCTATGATCTGTTGAGATGTACTGTGCTCGCTCCTGTCCTGACTGGACCTGTTGAAAATATTACAGAGGACGAGGAGGAGGCTTGCCTGGACACCTACTACGGGGCAGCCCTAGACGACACTTGTGAGCTGGACCCTCTGGAGGATCCAGTAGTAGCTGAGGACCTTCCCCCGACTGTTTAGACTAGTCTAGATAGTTTATTATCTTTGTAGTCTGGAGACTTGTTCTAGTTAGACTTTTATGTGGAGATCAGTTCTGTATATATTCTTTTATCTGAGACTTGTACTGCTGGGATTATCTTAGACTACTGTTTTATCTATTTCATTTCCTTGAGTTCTGTTCATATCGTGCTATATCTTCCTTAGTTGTGATTGAGTTTCTATTGTTTTGTTACCCCCATTCGGGGAGTATAAACTGTTTAGATATTACGTTGCTAGATGTTGTGACCTAGGACAGCGTTCTACCGCCGACGCTGCGGCGTAGGCTGGACGTACCCACGTCTCGTGCCCTTACTCTAGGGTGCGGGTCGTGACAGCATAGATATTAATCTAATTTTCTTTTGAGTTCATATATGCTATTATGTCCATATTACCTATGATAGTATCATATACTCTAAAATAAAAAATAAGATTTCATTTATCTATCATGTCCATATTACATCCAGATAGATACAAATCATTGATCATAGAAAAATCATCATTTTTATTCCATATCATCAAAAAGTCTATTACATTTCTTAGACTTTCTTACAAGTTATAATGGAAATCTCTTACATTCTTAGATTTTTATTCTATACACCAACGATAACCTAATAGAGATCTATTTCTTTTTTGATCCTCTTTGACGGGTTCGTTGTTGGTGGCAGTTCCTGACTATCTGAGCTCCAGTGGCAACCAGAACAGCAGGAATCAAACTCTGGTCTTCTCTCTCATACGAGAGGAGAACCCCAGAGTATGGCAGCCCGAAGGCGTGTTGCTGCCAATACAATTGGTGGATTAGTGGCGGCACCTCAAAGGAGATAGGAATATATCCAGCATTGGGATACGATTCCTAGTTCTGCCGTGAAAGGAACTCTACTACCCGATTTCTCGGGGTAGAGTTGACTCCACCATCCAACTCTCCGTGTATAAAGGCTCTTCCTACCAACAGAGGAAGAGCCTTCTATCTCACGAAGAGTTCTGAGTTGTCTGATTTGCGCGTCAAAAGCGCATGAGCTCCCTGATGTTGATGTCAGAAGAACGCTCCTCACAACGTCAAAATCGCCAATACCGGTTCTGGAAAAGCTGCTCAGCCAAACTTCTGCAGAAAACAACAAAGAAGAAATGTTTTAAAAACAGAAGTATTATCAGATGCGTATAACACTAATTAAAAACAGATCACAAGGTTTTTTATGCCAGTGCTTCAGCAAGGCTTTTACGCCAGTGATTCAGCAAGGCATTTTACGCCGGCAATCTGCAAGGCTTTTTACGCCAGTGCTTCAATAAGGCTTTTACGCCGGTGCTTTAACAAGGCTTTTACGCCAGTGCTTCAGCAAGTTTTTACGCGCATCAAGAATTTACGTTCATGAATAGATGTTTTCAACAAAAATTTCGAAAGCCAGATATTTGCTTACGATCGGACTTACCATTTGAGTCGAATGGTTCGGCTCTAATGGTGGTTGAATCTGCGTCTAATGATTGGGCATACAAAAGAACACCGTGGGAAAGCTTCGCTATCCTCATTTGTTGGAGAACAACATCACGGAAAGTTATCTTCAGTGGAATGAGTACGAGAATATATGAAACATTCTCGGCTATTTATAAAGGCTGAAGAACTGTTGGAAAGAGTCTATTTCGGGGGAAGATCCTATTTTAAGGCTCTTGTAACCACAAGACAGATGCCACGTGTCAAGTTTGTTTCTTGGGAATGAACAATCATAGAAGCAGTTAAAATAAATGTTGAACAGTTGAGATTAACATCAGACTTTATTTATAAAAAGGGGAGAGTAGAACCCTACATATAAGAGAGTCGTAATACATGGAATTTCATTTTTTCTCTCCTTCGTTGGACTGACGAAGGGAGGCACCTAACTCACACATGTTGTGAATCCCGGAGCGACGCATCAGATTTAAAAATGCTTCGGCATCTCCTGAGCCCTCATATGCAGTCGGGGGACCACCATCGATGCGACTGAAGACTGCTGGAGTTAATCCGAAGCACGCTACAAAGTTGCGTGCTCGCTCAAAGTCAATCCTTGAGCCCGAAGCCTCTTCATTGTTAGTCTCCTTCTTGGGCGCCATGTTACTATGGAGATGAACGACAAAAGTGAAGAATTTCTCCTCATTTATAGGTTAAATCAACTCTCCATATTCCTCTTTGGAAATTGCTCATTATTAATGTAGAACTCAGGAAAATGAAAAGGCATTCGAAAGTCTCGAGAAAAGAAATTCAATGTGACGGTTGAGTGTTGACCGACACTATTGAAAATTACGCCGACTGTTGGATATCCTCGCTTTTACGCGGATGGCTGTTACGTATCCCAAATTTTACGCTGGCAGATCAAATCTTAACTTTTACGCTTCTGTTCAAAGTATTTCAAATTTTGGAGATATTTGAAAACTTTGAATTGTAGGAGCGTAAAAAGTGCTTCAAAGAAAGAGTCATCCCATTCATAAGTGATCGATTTTTACACCAAGCAGAGCGGGTAATCTCTTTTACGCCCAAATCTAGGCTAATTAATTTACGCCTAAGCAGGCTGATCATTTTACGCTTGGGTCTACACCTATGATTTTATGCCAAAGACAGAGCAGCCTCTTTTACGCTGGACAAAGCTGTCAAATCTCGCATTTAATGCAATCTCTGACATGAAGATATTAATGATGGCATTTACCACAGAATTCAATGGAATTTGTCTTATACAAAGACCATTGTTGTCGTTTATGGGGATCGAGCTACTTTACGCTCACTGTATGATTTCTTTTACGCACGGAGTTTTACACGAGTTTTTACGCTCATAAAATAATGTGCGCGTAAAGTCTATTTGAGCCATTTTACGCTCAAGGTTATTCAATAACCACTTTACGCGGGAAACCTATGACAGAGCTATTTTACGCTCATCTTACTGCTTTACGCCCAGGGGATGTTGGGGCTATTTTTACGCCCTATTCTTTCCGGCCAGTTTGGAACGTGGTTTGCCTACATGGCCTTCATGTCATATATTTCGAAGAACGTGTGTACATATATCCTATTCTCACTGAAATGATGGGACGCGTGTCAACGTATGCAAAGGATGACTCTGATCATGGGTGGCAATTGTTAGCGTAAAGACAAATTTTGATGCTTTTTACGCGCAGAAGCCCCAGTCTATAAATAGACGAATTTTTGACATACACACGGAGAGAGAAGAACATGAGAGAAGACAGAGATCAGAACTTCGAGATTTTTGATTCTCCGGAGCATTATTCTTCAACTTTTCTTTCAGAACAGAGTGAAGCAAAGCAGAAAAGCATTCGGCCTCGCCATCAGTGCCCAAGTGCGTCGATACCTTTCTGGTGACTTAGTTCTTCCAAGTTGTTCTACTTCAAGCAGTGATCTTCATTATCATCATATGGTCCAAGGAACAAAGTGATCATTTACAGATCACACTTCCATAGCAATACTTTCCCAGAATCAAATTTGTACTTCTTGTACTTTTTCTCGTTTTATTTTCAAAATCCAACTTTTGTTTGGCAATTTTGTTAAGTGAAACAATAATCAGCAAAAGAGCCGAGAACATCCTTGCTCGAGCTTACCAGGAACTTGCAAGCAGCCATCCTCATGGCTTCTTCTTCTTCAGTCGTCCCGGGTTCAAGCAGAAAATCCAGGATGTCCCGTGGTGGTTTGGGTGCAGACGAATTTTTGCCTACTTCTGCCTGCTTTGGCTGGACAGAATCGGCAGGACGTTCTTCAGTGCCCACTTCAATCTGCGGAACAATTGCAGCCTTCTTGGATGCATCTCCAGACGACATCTTTATGTTGAAAAGTAGAAATGATCATTCCTTCCAGATTTCTGTTCTATTTATAGGCGGAGATTCTCAAACGACACATTCATCTGACGGTTCACCTGTTCACTATCATCATCTGACGGTTTGCCCGTTCACTATTCGACGGTTCGTCCGTTCACACATCCACTTGACGATTTGCCCGTTCATCATATTCATCTGACGGTTCACCCGTTCATTATCATCATCCGATGGTTCACCCATTCATTCCATCCGTCCGACGGTTCACCCGTTCATCTGACGATTCGTTCGTTCATTCCATTCATTTGACGATTCATCCGTTCATCCCGACGATTCATTTCGTTCATTTATTTCGTTCATACCTTTTTGACGATTCATTTTCGTTTATTATCCATATCAGCAACTTGTCGTCCTCGATTAAGTTGTCTATTTAAAATAATAATATTCAATAAATTATATTTTCCACGTCCATATTACCTCTGAGCAGATATAATGAATATGATTATTTTCTAAAAATCGAGAAATATATCATGTCCTGTACCTTTGAATATATTTTCTATCTCTATTATTTGTATCTGAACAAGATATGCAATAAATAATAGAGCCACAACAAAATGTCTTTTTATTTGATCGAAATTTAAGACATTACAAAAACATACACATTGTCAAAACAAGAAGATGCAAGAAATCTTTCTATTATACTGGTGGTGTCATCAAAGCAGTAATCTGTTGCTTCAGAGCCTGCAGACGCTCTTCGCGGGATTCCATCACTCTTTTCCTGGCCTCTTCCATCCCAGATGTCTCGTTGAAAATTGGCATGGTGACCATTCTGCGAGTGATTTCATCATTATGAGCTACGGCATATTCGTCTATTTCTTGGGTTAGAGCACCTAGTTGTTGGATTGCAGTTTGATGCTCGATAACCTCATCTTCCAGTTCTTCTTGGAGATGGGCAATCTTCGCTCTCAGTTCAGCAATTCTTCTCTCTTTTCTTTCTGCAGTAGATGTTACAGATTCCACCTTGGAATTTTGCTCAGCAGATTTAGTAGCAAAAGCATCCAAGAGAATCTATAAATTTACTCTCTCAACTGCAGCTTCCTGAGCCATCCGTTCAAATTCTGCTTGAACTAAGGGTTCTACCTCCCCCTTATTGAGCTCTTTGTAGTTCTTTATTGAAGTCTCTAGCTCATTTAATATGTGTTCAAGAAAAGTGGCATGAGGCTCGTCACCTTGCTCGTAGATAGCATGAATTAAGAAAGAGGTTGGACCTCTAACTGTGTAAAAATCAGCATCCTCTTTTTCCATCACCCTATTGATCAATGGTCCCAATGAATCGAAGAAGAATTTGGTGAATGATTGGATGACGAATTGATTGGTCGCCAGAGCGCCAGGAGTCGCAGCAACTCCTATTGATGACGAGGCAGCAGGACGTTCAGTTTCTCGAACAGTAGGCTCTTTGAATAGAGGAGCTAGAGTAGAGCTGGTCGCTCCTCCTGGTTGTTCCTCTGCAAAATTAAATATTGTCATTTTGTCTGTCATTTGCTATTGTCAAAAAGAATCAAAAGTAAAAACAGTCTTACCATGATTCGATCCGACAACAGGCCTATCATCTGTTGGAACAGAAGTAGCTTCAGACACTATTGCCTGACTACTTCCTACTTCGGAGCCACAGGATAAATGGCGAATGCTACTAGCAATTGTCGTCGCCAGTACTATGTCCATACGTGCTGGAGGAGCAGGAGAAGATCCGGGTTCTGTATGGATAAGAATAAAGATATTAGCTATCAAGCTATTTATTAAAAGAAAATCACAAATTTTATTACAATACCTTCGGGAGCAACAACTGGAGTTTCCTCCAAAGCCACTTCTTCATCAGCAATCTTCTCTGGAGATATCGGCACCTCAGCCTCCTTTTCAGGAGTCAGAGTGTCATCAATAGCTCGAGGAGATGTCTGGATCTCAACATCATCTTCCGGATTTTTTGTCTCATCAACAACTTTTGATGAGGTGCTCTCCTCATTCTCACTGCCTCAGGAGCCTCTTCACTAGCAGCAGCAGCGGCATGATCAGTTTCTTCTTGATAAACGAAGTTACAATCATTCAATGCCTCGATCATGAGACGATCTTCCTCCTCACGGGCTGCTCCCGGTGTATTAGGAAGATGGATTGGTATTGCCATTGGTGAAGGTGATCGTACAGCTTCCTCTTCTCTGGGCTTTGCAGCCTTGTCTCTTTGTTCAGTATCTTCTCTGGGCTCTACGGACTTATTTTACTGGTCAACCTCTTCTCTCTGTTCAATGTCCTCCCTCTGCTCTGGACTCAACTCAGAAACAGGGGTAGGAGATGGCATGGTGATTCCAGCCGCAACATTTATCACTACCGAAGGCAAAATTGGCCTTGGAGGAGAAACTGTTCTCTTCTTTCTTCTGTAGGCCAATTTTTTTTCTACGCAGTGGCCTCTCAGGACTCTCTATGTTTACTACGTCGACTTGTTTCTGAACAGAGGTCGGTGTAGCGGCTTCATCTCGAGTAAACTCGGCCAATTGTCTGGATTGCGATCTGGTGGTAACCTTCTCTGAAGAATGTTCCAAGATCAATTTCTTCTTCATAGCTGGGGAAGAAGGCTCTTCTCTCCTTCTCTTCTTCTCTTTGACCGGAGACTTAACAACCTTTAGAGAAATTCTTAAAGGTTGGTTAACTTCCTCTTGGAAATTGGCTTCTCTGGAAGCTTCCAATGGGTCGTCCACTGGCTCATATTCTTCATCGTTATTGGGAGCTAATGTGTCAGTCGCTCTTCTCTTCAGACAATTTGCTGTGGCAAAACTATCAACGAGGCTATAGTTTTCAACAAATGTATTTGCAGCTGTATAAAACTGTGAATAAGTATACAACATTCTTGGACCAGCATCGATTCTATTTGGCATCGAGAACACAGTCTTTGTGTCTCGAGCATTATAGTAAGCCCATGCTCGGGCACCATCGATCAAATAACCTTTTTCTTGTAGGCACGTGATGGCGTTACCTACATGAAACTGGTCATATCCAAACTGACGAGCAAAGCGGCTTGGTAGATATGGTTCAAGGAAGCATTCGTCTTCAAATCTGTATACTAGATGGGATGGTCTGATTGTCTTCAGCCATTGAAAAGGTACTCGACCTATTGGTTGCCTCCCTAGGTCAATCAGATTTGCTGCCATATGCTCATATCTAGTTGGAGGGGGAATGCAAAGAAAATTCCATCCTTTTTCGAGGTTCAGAGTTCGTTTGCAGTCTCTCAAACTAGTATATATCCATCTGCTCTGTGAGAATCTGCGTAGAAAACTGCCACCAACTGCTCCCATGGCAGTGTTCATCAATGATGGATGATGCAAGAGTAACCATCCGAATAAGAATGTGTAAGGTAACTCCAGTCTGGGGAAGTTTACCTTATCATCCTTGCACTTGACCATAGAATCAACATATAGACAAAGTCCCGCGTTTATACTATAGGTCATCGCTGAAAGTAAGTCCATCCGGTAGCCGAATACTAACCGGACAGCAGCAAAAAGAACACCGCAATGAAAGCGGTCTACAATACTTGCTCCAGGCACAACGAATCGACGTAGCTAGTAAGTCAAGAATCCTGCTAGCTGGGCTTATTTGGACATGGACCTGTAGCCCATTCTTATGAAGCTCTCCACAAATTCTCCAGCCTTAAGAGGAGGATATTGGTATTCATCATCAACTCTGATATCCATTCTCTTGTTCTCCTCCATCAGCTTTAGCACTTCACTGTTACTGAGGGGATGGAAGAAATCAGGGTTGCATGAATCATGATCTTTTATCTTTTTCTCAATAATGCGGTTGAGAAAAAGATAAGTCAGCCATTTGGATGAATAGCATGTGCCAGAAGAGCCACTTTGGTAATACAAAGAGCATATGTTGTAATGGCACAGAAGCTCATCAAATACTTCCACCATCTTTGAATTCTCTCGACGAAGTCTATCTAATTCGTCATTGGTCGGGACGTACTCCTCGTAAGGCAACTCACCCATTGGTAAATATGAGATATACTTCATCTCATGTAAAGCCAAGCCCATCTCCCCGCAGGGCGTCATAAACGTCCCTGTCCTGTAGTTGTACCTCTCTGCTAGAGCCAAAAACAGATAAGGATTTGGAAAGAAGCTGTATACAGTAGCATGAACCGCATTATACAGCTCAATTTCTCTGAGTTTATCTTCAAACTGGACCAGTATCCAGTTGGCAATACAGCTCCATCTTTTGATCTCTGGGTTTACCAGACCTGTCAACCGGATGTCTTGATTCGGATATTTACCCTCTGCTTTGGCATACTCGTTGGCGAAAATCGGTGTTCTTACCGGTAGCAATAAAGATGAGTTCTCGGAGGGAATACAACCCGGCTTCAACCCCCTCAATAAAGTGCTGTGTCGTTCGGAAGAACTGTAGAACATGTCCATGTTGTTCGGACCTTTCTTAACACAGATTTTTTCGGTCCGTGCCTGTTGCAAGGGAGTAATGTCCCATTCCATCCTCCTAGGATGGCTCGCATGAGCATATCTTGCTAGTGGAAGGCATCTAGCTATGACTGGCAACTGAATAAATTTCTCCTTCCATTGGAAAGTTCTCAATTCAACTCTGGGTCTTGGTTGAGAACTTTTATCAATAGCGTCTCCGAAGAGAAACATGGGCTTCTTATGAGTGACAGCGTCAGCAGATTGCAAAGGCTGTCCATTTATCAGGCTTAGCAGAGTCTCGTTGTATTGTGCTATGAAAATAGCCTGACGAGATGATGGAAGGGCATACTATGGAAATAGTACATGAGATAAATCTTCTTTAAAATCTGGCTCAGATAAAGTTCCTACAAATGTTTCATATTCAGGATCTTCTCTAGTATCAACTGCATCCAACAGAAGAAAGCAGAATTTAGTACAAGTCAAAGTCAGAAATTCTGTCATCAGATTGTGCAGATATCAGACTGCACAAGTATCAGATTGCGCAGTTGTCAGATCACGCAAACGTCAGATTGTGCTGATAATCTCGCGCAAATCAGCCGATTGCGCTGACTTTTGCCAGCGCAATTCAACCGATTGCGCGAGAAGATATTCTTCATAAAAATGAAGAATAATGTGTTCGTGCAACCAAAACCCGAAAAGGGTGGCACAGTATGATCACATCTCTAAAAAGAGATGGAAATTAAGATCCAGCAAAGTCGAGAAACTCTAAAAAGAGTTTTCGATCTACCTCTCAAAGCAGGGTGTGCAGTCTCGTGACGGAAAGGATGAGGCACAACCCTCGCCGAAGACTCGATGGGGCCTTGCCCTTGTCGGCGGCGGAGGATCGTTTTGGGGCCATGAGATCGACGGAAAAGAAGGCTGAAGTCGGGATGAGCTCAGGAATTTCTCTCTCTCTCAAACACAAGAAAGCAAGTAAAGAATAAATCGAAGGATCGAGAGAACTATTTATAGTTTTTCAAAAAGAAATGGTCGCCTCAGATTGTGCCGAAGAAGCAGGAGCTGATTCATCCGATTGCGCAGACAGCTCAACAACATGCGCAACTTGATTTAAAATTCAAAATTCAAAGTATTTCAAAATTTTGAATAAATTCAACTTTTGAAAACTTTGAAGGGGGTCTTGTAGGTCCTAAAAAATCAAGTTGCACCCCTCAACAAAGTCATAAAAATCAAGAAAAACAACTTTCAAATGAACTGCGCAGACATCAGATTATGCATCATCCCGATTGTGCATACTAGACTGCGTACACTTTCCACTGCGCAAGCTGACGTGGCCATATCATCATTACCTGACACAATCAAATCTTCTGACAGCTGACAGCACAGAGAACGAGGAGACTGTTCGTTTATTGTGCCGCACAGCGGTCGAGGACAGCTGTACATACAGCACAATCCAATGCCTGTACAATCCAGCTCAGCGCAATCTATCCTAGCGCAATCCAAAGTCATCGCAATTCATATGGCGCACTTTATCATGACAACTGACAAAAGTACACATGGCATTCATGCCATCAATTGCTCGTTACGTGGCAACCGTCCACACACGATCATGCGCATATCAATCAAATGATGCCATGTGTCCAAGACAGTTGGCCCACGACCAGACAACTGCCTGCGCAGTCTGATGCTGCGCAATCCAGTTCCTGCACAATCCAACTTGCGCCATTCAGAATAACTAAAATTTAGTAATTTCTAGAACTTTATAAATAGAGTTTCAAGTCTTCATTCAAGGGGGATCAGACATAAAGTTCAGAAATATCAGAGAGTTTAGGAGTTCTTGCCCAAGTGCTGCTGCATTCTTCCAAGGCTTTTGCCTTCAACTTTAGAGGCTACCGTCTTCAAAGTTCACATCGTCCAAGGGATAAAGCAATCGTCTTCGAGATTGGATTCCTACAGTTGTATTTTCCCAGAATTCTTGTAATATTTACAAAGTTTGTATCAATAAAGTTTCATACTGGCCAGGGACAGGGCCAAGGCCGGGAAGGTGCGGGTGTGTCGGGGACAGGGTGGTAGGGCGGTGGTGGCCATGGTTGTATTGTGGTAGTGGTGGTGAAGGATGATGGTTCTGGGGGTGTGGCACAGCGCTGCAGGCAAGCAGGCCGGCGAGAGAGTCGGGGGTGCTAGCAGCGGATCTGGGGGCTGGCAGCGGATCTGGGGGCTGCCACGGTGGTGGTACGGAGTTGGTGTCGGAGGATGGGCTGTGATGGGGTTGGTGGTGGTGATGTGCGGCTGCGGGTGGCTGTGAAGCGGTGTCGAGGAGTTCTGGTGTTTGGCGGTCGTGGAGGGCTGAGTTGTTGGGGTGGTCTAGGATTTCGGTCGACAGAAAGGAGGGCAGGGAGAGGCCTGGTGAAGGTGATCATGACGGGAACAACCTAAGATTGGGGATCGGATGCGGGGTGTTTCCGGACACGAGATGGATGACTGTAAAGAACTGGAATAAGATTCTGCATCACAGACATGATGTACAGCACGTTGCACGAATTGTGGAGATTGGTTTGGTGGAAATTTGTGGAGAAAAAATAATATAGAGGCTCCCCTATATATAGGGTTGATGAAATCCTTGGTAGAAAAAGATTAGGACTTAGTTAAACCCAATTAGATAATTCACTTATATATTTAAATCAATACAATCAATTCTAAATCCTAAATTCAATCCAATTCTAATATGTATATAGATAATTCATATACATAAGTTACTAAATTAAATAAATAAAATATTAATTTAAAATTTCACACTTATTAAATTAAATATACCTTTCAAATTTACCATTAATTTTTAATTTCAAAAATTACACTATTATTTAAAAATAAACTACTAAATAATTTTGGAATATATATGTATGAAATAATGTCATGTACCTCCTACACAAATAATATTTACATAATATGCTTTTCTAGTATACCATCTTATAAGAATATTATTTATTATTATACTGTATAATTGAAAGGCTTTTTATAAATAAAATAATAAACTTGAAAATTTTGGTACGATAGCTAAAATAATTATTATATATATTATTTTGAAACTATCGCCGATAATAAAATCAAAAAATTATTTTTCTAAAAATATGTACCTCGCACATATTCGTACTCGACGAGTAAATACGAAAAACACAAAATTTTGCGCGACGTACAATACGACTACGCGACGTACATATACAAGAAAAAAATTAGTACTAAAAATAAAGTAGAAATTTTGGGGTTTTATAGAAGAAAATCACAAATCACCAGTCGAGAATAACTACAATAAAATTCAAGTCTAGTAGTCTACAATAACAACAACATGTATAAGTTCCGAAAATAATACAATTCAATCCCATATTCGGAACAATCCAATACAATATGAAATGCTAAGCTCTATGCCACTACTAGGGCATCCTCTACTGGACATGATCCTCCTGAGGCTCCTAGGTGTATCCTTCATTGTATACTCCTGATCCATAGTATATAGGACGACAGTCCTCTAAGCCATCTGAAATATATTATCGAGTCAGGATTGGAGCGAAGCACAAACTCTAGCAGCAGTTCCAATTAATTGATAAGTGCTATAAAATAGTAAATAATAATGTAATATTTGATGAGCAATTCATAAGGGACAAGGTACAAAATAAAAGTGACAGATAAACAAGGAACAATAAAAATAATAGGGATAACATGTGAGTATGCAAAGATAGACAAATGTATGATAACTAAAAAACCTATCATGCAAGTATACAACCAGTAAGTATAGAATAATCCAAAAAACGGCTGTATCTAACTAGTGTTTTAAAATACCAAGTTAACAAGTGAACGGTTAAGGGATAATATTCAGCAATCTATACGTGTCGTGTGTGGCTACTATTATTCCAGTAAGACCATGGGATAGAAAGGGTTTATTCATACGTCTCCTAGGTATTTTTCTGCCCGACTAGTACTCATGGATCCAGGTCCTAACACGAAGAATCTTAATAGTCCAGAATAGATTATTAGGCCAGAAAATACATTAGTCCAGTAATTCAGTAGTCCAAAAAAAGTCGATAGGCCTGAAACTATGTATCTTATGAATCCATACAATACCAATTCGTGTATCTATCGTGCCAGGTATCAAATAAAACATTAATATAAATTGCATCATAGAAAATATCAAATAATAGAAACTATTAGAGATTGTACTCGCATGTGGTCCTGAGCAAGGAATGCAAAACAGTGTCCGAACTGGTGTCACACTGACCTATATATGAAATTGCATGTCATTGGTGTTTTATAATCAATAATGAGCTTAAATAAACTAAAATGTGATTTCTAGGTCCACACTAGGTCATATTAGTCAATCTAGGTCAAACTAGGTCAACTAGATTAACTAAGTTAATATCTTGACCCTGGTTCTAATATACCTATTTAGTTGGGTTGAAAGGTTATTCTAGTGATACAGAGTCCATACTAGGTCATATCTAGGTTTTCTAATCCATATTAACGTATACTAGTTATCACTAGCTTACACTAGTCAATACTAGTTATACTAGTTAATATTAACTAATACTAGGCCATCCTAGATGATATTACTAATACTAGCTGCTACACTATACCATATGTCATGTAACATACATATATAGTCCAATATATTAGTAACCGATAGTATCTTAACTTATATCCCCATTACCTAGTTATTACCTTAGTATCAACTAGGATACCTTACACTTTATCTATTATCTTCGTCAATTACCTAGATTATTAACCCCTTATTTAACATCATAACATGTGAACCCATTTATATGTTGTATAAACTCATGACCCTAGTATATAGGCTAGATACCCCAGTCCAAGGCACATATAGTATATTAGAATAACTTAACACCCCTATAGTAATACCCACTACCTTGGTTTTTAATCTCTTCATGATACCTTTGTATTAACTCATTACCCATACTTGACACCTCCCTTTGTTTCTCTCCCTACAACCCATTGGTACATGTCACCATTCTTACTTTCCTACTAAGCACTACCTTTACCTCACTAATTTAACACTTAGTATCTACTCCTATTGACAAAATACTCCATCACACATGTGGAAACACATGTTTCACACACACACACACACACACACTACACCATACTGTCTAACAGTGTAAGGCCTATGACCTGCACCTAGTGTACTGCATGTGCAATTTATAGTCCTTGCAACTCTCTTACTGCTGCCTACAGGGAGTGAACTCCCAAGCCAACCCCCTGTGCAACAGGTGGTGCAAATCCCTGCTGTACAGGCCTAAGGAAGTCCAACCTGGCCTTGCTGCCATGGAGAAATCCCCTTCCTCACACCCTGTTCAAGCAGTAAAATGGTTTCCTGCCTGCTGTAGGTAACCTAAGCCCATGGCCATGCTGTTACTTGGCCTGTGCAGGGCCTGCACCTCTATACAAGTGCACATGTGCACTATCCTGCACGTTGGACACTTACATGTGCAGTCCACTACTCTATGGGCAGGACCCTTCCCCTACTCTTTCTCTACTGCTGTGTACAGAGGCCAAATCCCCCTCCCTGTGCAAATAGCTTCCAAGACCCTGCTACCTGTACACAGGGGGCCAAGTTCTGCTGTCGTAATACAGGGAGCCCCCTGCTGTGCAGGGACTCCAAGTTCCCTATACACACTGTCCACTGCTCTCTCCTCCTCTTTGCATTTCTATTTTTTTTCTCACTTGTCTTTATACTAGACATGAGTTCCCCTCCTCCAACACACACAGAGTCCTCTCTTCCAATTACACACACACACACACACTCACTCTCTCAACTAAACACACTATCTTATAATATTTCCCCCAATACCCCTTCATCTACTGTTACAAAGGCCCCTAATTCCTGTCAACCTACCCTCTACCAATCTACATATTCACTTCTTTGTACACATTGTACACACATAACTATCTACCCACAATTAGACACACATGTACACCTATGTTGGAGACACACACTCACATTCTCTCTATATAATCCATACACAATAAATACACAAGGACACATGAATCTCTAAATTTAATCGTGCATCTTATGAGATACCATGACACAACACCACGTATCCTATTTAGGACACGTACACGCAATCTCGACTCAAAAAGGACACAAAAATATCTTTGGGGACTCGTATCGAACAATTGGTGCACAAGCTTGCGATATGTCCAAGATACTCTATCAAACCTTGTCTAAATCTTACCAAAATACATGTGCATGCCTAAAATGATAATTAGAAGCTAACTAGAGTGGTATCTTGCTAGTATAATATATCATGTGGAATGTGACATTTTGTGACAAATGTAGGAGGAGTAAAACCCCTAAGTTGACCTCGTGTCCTAGTGTAACATGACACAATCTATTAGTACCATTTGTGGACACATTTCTAGCCAGACACATTATTCACATGTCTACCTAATCTATCAAACCAAATGACAAACACTTGGTGTACCATTCTCGGATTTTCCCAAAAATGGCATAAAAAGTCTATATAACTTCTAGCAACATGGTCATTAGAGCCATGTTCTTCCTCTTATGGGTACCCCAAGTCTATGGGTGAGTTTTCTAATGATGCATGCATGAAGTAGTGTCTAAACATAGGGAAAAGTCTAGTAGTATACCTAATAGGACATGGATTTCCAATGTAGCACCCAAGGTGGACACAAGGAAGAAGTTGGACACAACCCTCAAGCCAAATATCCTCATCTTCTTGTGTTCCTTGGCTCCCAAGCTCCTTGGCTCCTTGTATGAAGAATAATAGAAATTTGAGGGTAATTTTTTTGGAGGAATGAATGGGTTTTAGGAAGAGCACCAAAACTATGGTTTTGAGCTCCAAAATGAAGAAGTGGAAGATTGAAACCTCTCTCCGAATGTGGCTGGTCATATGAGCCCCAATCTCCTATTGAAAGGTCCATAATGTCCCTCTAGGTTTTCATGAAGGTTTGGTTAACCTATGGAATCTTCTATCCTAAGTTGGTAATTAGTTCTATTTCTCTTCATGACTTATTATGACTTAAATAAAGTCTAATTGTGAATAACCTAAAATGTAGGTCCAAGTGTCATGACAAATCCAAATAGGTTCACTAACTAAGGATCGAATGAATAGGCTAGTCTACTAATAAATATAACCGTTATATATAATTAATTAAATAAATATATAAACTATATAATAAATTTAAAATAACAAAAATACCCATATCTGGAAATATGGTAGTGCCAATCTTACCCCCTTATAAAAATTTTGTCCTCGAAATTTTAAAGATGGTCGTACTCTGTTTAGGTCAAACCCCCAGCAATTATAGTTCAAAAAATCTATTTAAATAATATACATAATTATGGTCCTACTGGTCGTGATATCACAGTCTCAATCTGGGTCACTATACTATCTACCACAACATGAAAACAATTTAAGAGGTACTATTGAAGCACACAAGAAGATGGGGAATGACAAAAGAAGAACGAAAAGGACAAACCTGCTAACCCATCACCTGTAGCATCGGTCTCCTCGACCGTCAACACAAAAGCCCTGTCCCATTGGGGTATCTTCCTCTGATGGTGCTGAGCATGATCTTGTGCCACAGGTGGCCTAGCTCCCATTCTCTAGCCTTGTGCTTCACCAAATGGAGGTACAGTAGGGCAATCCCTTATCTGATGCATAGCTGGCCTACAAAATAAGTACATATTTAACCTTTTCCTGCAGAAATACCAAGAACGGCCAGGTTTCTTGTAATAGTTGCAAAGAAAAGCCCGATCTCTCTGCCTTTGGGGCTGCTGCTGAATCGGATTGGCATGTTCACGTCGCTATTCAAAGCCTTTGTATTCAGCTAGTTAATTAATAAAGTGATTCTTTTGCATAGTGTAATATGTCTCCATCCTTCTTTCGCTACTTATGTATTGAATCAAGACAACTAATTTAGGAATCTATCATCTTGTCTTGTACGAGTGCAACTCCAGACACATATGGCATCACACCCCAACGAGGAAGATCGATTCGGGTGAAATCGATACGAGGACGAGTGATTTTCCAGGTCGGGGCATGACAAATGGTAACCCGAGCGAAGATCATTGAAAACACCGAGTCATCTTGTAACTGATCGAACAAGTCGTCTATGTGGATGGATATTTGTTCCGGATGGTGGCTTTATTCAGCTCTCGGTAGTCAATACACAGACGCATCGACCTATCTTTTTTTACGAATAATACGGACGCTCTCCATGGCGATATACTAGGCCGTATGAATCCCTTATCGAGCAATTCTTGCTACTAGACCTTGAGGCCTTCATTTGCATAGGCTATTCGATATGGAGCCTTAGAAATCGGTCAGATGAAGGAGAAGGTATCAACGATGAATTCGATTTCTTGATCGGGTGGCATACCTGGTAGCTCGTCCATGAACACATCAGAGAATTATGCCACAACGTCGGTTTGACCCACGTTTGCACCATCATGTCTTGTATCGTGAACGAACACCAAGTATTCTTCACAACCGGAATGTAGCTTCTTTCGAGCAGAAGTTGTCAAGATTATTATGCAAACTGTCGATGCTTGGCCACACAAGTAGCAGAATTTGGTCTCTCTAGCTAGGCAGAAGGTGACCTTCTTTCATACAAAGTCAATACTGGAATTGCAAGAACCGAGCCAATCTATTTCCAGAATGAGGTCATAGTCCTTAAGATCTGGAACTATCGCATCTAGAGACAATTTTCTAACACTGATATAAATGATTTCCTCTCTATAGCCAAAGTGTGCAGGTAGTTGCATGCCCAATAATGTGCTAATACTAAGATTAATGCGTAGCGGTGTCATAAGAAAATTGTGTTCTACGACGAAGTCCGTCGATATAAAACTATGTGTGGCACCAGAATCAAGCAGTACGCGAGAAGGCTTATTATTAAAGAGTAGTATACCTGTCACGATTATATCTGAGGCAAATGCCTCATCTCGAGTCATGGCGTAGACGCCACCCTGGGTATTGGGGCGACGATCTTGGCTATTTTACAGTGCTGGCTAGGGAGCCCTAGCGCTTGTCCTCGGTTCTCTAGACGGTATTGTTACCGGGATGCATTTGGGTTCGGTCTCTTGGTTAGGCAGTTTGAACTTGTCACGACCTGGTCCGACTTTTGGGGTACAAGTACGTAGCCAAGTCCAGCCTACGTTGCAGCATCGGCAGTAGTATGCTACCTTTGATAACATGGACCACAACAAGAACAATGAATACATAACATCCACATCTAAACCGTCAAAGATAATATCCACTAGTCTAAATAATAAACTAAATAAAACTGTCAAAATAATTTACTACAACTCAGATAATCTCGGGAAAAAACCGGTAGTAGAAAAGTTAAAGTAGAGAAACTATAATCCAAAATTATGACCACTAACTAATAGAAAAGCATAAGAAAGAAAATATGCTAATTTGCATTAGTACCATAATCTGGTACGTCAGTAATGCCAGTGTCGCCAACATATGCACCATAGACCTCAGGACAGATGACGTCATCTAAAGCTAAAAAATAGTTATCCAGTCAGGATTGGAACAATTTCACCATAATACTACACTACATAATTTAATATACATGCATAAAGAAAACAATGACAAGGAAAAACTAACTATATGCATGTCAAGATATGATAAAAAGATTAAAATTATAACATCATGACAACATGATAGTAGACTCAATGGAAGTAAAATAAATAAACAACATAGCAACAAGAGATTACGTGCACTATGTGTTTAATAATATCAATGTTCAACATGTGGATAGATTAGAAATCAGACAGTCAATACATAAAGTGTATTGACTGAACAAACACTGTAAGATGTCCCATGACCAAATAAACTCTGGGCTACACTAGGGTACCACATGTCTACTAGTCATATTCTCCCACCCGACTAACTCACAAGTACATGTCCAACACGGCAAACATTAATAATATGATAAACAGTAAAGATGAGAAACAAAAATAAGACAATAACATGTATATGTACTCTAATGATTCTAACTCTCGTGTACAAGCAGTAATCATGATGAATCTAGAACAGTAAAAACAAGAAGTAATAGTAAAAATACGATGTAAAGATATATGCAGTACAAAATAAATGTAATATAATGTCATAGTGAAACTTGCCTGATCTCCTCCCTCTTCCCGAATTTTTGGAAAAAGTATTTTTTTTATTAGATTTAATTGGGATTTATGGAATTTTTAAATATTTTAATTAAGTAATTAGTATTATGGAAGGCCTTAGTTATGGTTAAGTTTTGGAGTGCAAGATGACTATGAATGATGTCACGGATAGTGTAGGCATGGGCTTTTGACTAATGTTTTAGCCATGTTAGGGAAGGCTTGTCCATAGCTGTGACCCAACTAGGAAAATCAGTCAAAGTTGCGACTTGACCCCTAGAAAGAATTTAATTAGTCATTTATCAGTATTATGACTTTTAGGAAATTCGGTTGTACCAAACTAGTCCGAACTGGACCCAAAATAAGCCCAAGCCTATGTAGACATATAGTGTCACCAAAGACGTCCAGGTAGATATATTTTATAAGTATATAGTTTGCACCTTATTTTTTATTATCTAATAAATATTTTCTTACTAATTGTTGTATATATAATATAAATGTCAGTTGATACTTAATTGATGTTATTATTGGAAAAACTTTTCATAAATAATACTGCAATCTTATATATTATTTTCCAGTTAATTGAGTGTATGCATATAAGACTAATTATTTTATCATTACTTGTAAATTTTTATAATTTAAATATATATCAATAGGATTTCACTATAATATATATATATATATATATATATATATATATATATATATATATATATTCCCAAGAAAAAGCAATTTATTGACATAAAAGGAGTGGCTCAAAAAGAGCATTACAGGAAGTACCATAGGCAAAAAAGCGCAAAAGGCCTTGGTAATTAACGTAGGAAACAGTAATCTAAATAGAAAGCTCAAAAGGTGTGACAGTGAAAATTCAAAATTTTTGCGAAACCGAAAATTTGAATTGTATGAGAACAGTTCGTGGGTGGTCAGCCCTTCAGTCGCGCATCCCGAGCACACGCGGGGCCCTAGCGGAATTGGTGGGCGCGTGGCCCGAGGGTGGTTGTTGTTATTATTGTTTTTTTTTTGGAACGAGGAGAGGAAAATCGAAATTCAAAAAAGTTCGAATTTCAAAAAGCGAAATACACTGCAGGTGCATGGCACAGGGCCCGAGGGCGGGATGGCAGTTGCACTGCCCGAGGCAGGCCCGCCACCCAAGGATGCGCACTGTGCGAGGGGCGTGCCACCTAAGGATGGCGCGCAGCCTAGTGGGAGAACTGGTGGCAGGGCGGCTCACGGGGACAGGAGCGCCGGCGGAAAGGCCTAGCGGGGGACCAGCGCCGGAGGGGGGCACCGTCACGGAGTTGGAGGCTCAGCCGAGAAGGAGGAGGGGGGCGACCTCCGTAGGGAGGGGCGACAGAACAAGAGAGAGGGTGCCGGACCCCTCCCCCTGCGCGCAGACGGAGCAGAGAGGGGGGGTGCGGGGGAACCGGCAAGGGTTTAGGCCGGCCGGTAGAGGAAAGGTGGAGAAGGGGCGCGAAGGAACTTAAGGGAGGGAGAGTTATGTCGAACGGGAGGGAGGAGCCGCCGTGACGTCTCGGCGAGCGCTCCAGGGGGGACGCGGGGAAGGGGTCGACGCGGCGGAGTGGGCCAAGGCTTCGACGGGAGGGTGCGGGCCGAGGCTTCGACGGGGGAACCAGCAGCTGAGGAGGAGGGGCGGAGCCATTCAAAGAGGAGACCGGGCGGGGAGGGGGATGGAAGAAGGAGCGGTGCGGGCGCCAGTGGGAGGGAGGGATTGGCTCGACCTCCGGGGGAGGCCGATCATCAGTGAGGGTAGCCGTCGGGCAATAGACGGATGGATCGCCGGAGCCCGAAGGATTGGGGGAGTGCGGATCGAGGAGGGAAAGATGGGGGCGGCGTCTCCGCCGGACGCCCTCCCGACGACGAAGCGGGGGAGGCCGAGGATGAGGGCATCCGCGCGGCCACCAGGGCCCAGGAGGGGACGGGGCCACCAAGGGGGGCTGAGGCAGGGAGGGAGGAAACCGACGGTGGGTAGAATAAACGAAGGGGCAGCCCAGGACTGCCGGGGAGGACAGTCGGGGGGCTGAGAGAGGAGGAGGCAGAGTTGGGCCACCGCAGGCCCCTAAGGGCCGAAGCCGAAGGGGGTAGGTGGCCACCGGCGTCGGGGAGAACACCGACGGGGGAGCCGATGCGGGATGAGGGGAAGGCTCTTCCGCGAGCCCCGAGACGGGGGCGAGAAGGGAAGGAGAGGCCGCTCCTGCAGCGGCCGGAGCGGGCGCAGGGGGCCACGACGGGGGGTGAACTGCTGAGGACGGTGGAGCGGTGGTGGTGCGCTCCTGCAGTGCCGAAACAGGGAGATGCTCGTCGGGCGGGGCCGAAATCGAGGGGGGACCTTCCTGCGCCGCGAACGGGGGCGTCGGGTACGGCGCCGAGGGAGGAGCCCCCACG
>JANAVB010042501.1:90000-135442 GCA_029216955.1 Iris pallida
CCAAAAAAGATCAAAAATATCAGAAAGTGCCAATCAGATGACCATATCAAAGCGTGGGAACATCTTCTGCCTATGCGGAGACACTGCCGGAGAACTTTCCTAAAAAGCTGTTGAGGGGCGTATTGGTGACCTTCGTACCAAAATTTGTTTCTGTTCTTCCATAGCACCCAAATGCCAGCGGGTGCGATGATCTGATGCCCGTGAGAGGAGCCCCAGATGGAAAGGAAATCGTTGAAGCTTCCAGTATGGGGTGCCTGGCCGTATCGCCATGAATGACTGGACCACAACTGATCGACGAGACTGCCATGGAGAAGGATATGTTCAGTTGTTTCTGATTGGTGCGACGTACAGCAATGACACTTGGACGCTAAGTTGTAGCCGATGGAGGTGAGGGAGTCATCGGTAGGTAACTTCCGACGGTATGCTCTCCAGATGAGGATTGACCATTTGTTGGGGATACAGGAGTGCCAAACAAGAGCGATCAATGGTGCTAGCAAGTTAGTGCCTCTCGTCGCCGTCTTGGCAGAGGCCATCGTGAAGGTGCCATCGGGCGTAGGGGACCACTTAAGGGTGTCATGATTCTTGATGATGAAGGGTTCAGCGAGGTGGCGGCCATGGAGGATCCGACGCCAGGATGCAGAGGATCCATTGTTGGCATCGGCAGTCGCGGGGTGAGAATGTTAGAAATATCTGGCCTTCATGAACCTAGTGTTTTCCATAAAATATAAAAGAGCAGAACAATTTTATGGGAGGACTGGACTTTTACTTCACGTTACAAACTCACTTATACAAAGAAAGCCTAGGGACAAAAACTTAGGTACAGCAATCTAAGTACAATTGTTTATTTTTGATTCTGGGGGGTGACGGTAGAGGCTCGGAAAAGTGACGACAGCTCTGCCTTTCTCCTTGGACGATCGGACGTAGCCTTGGCTCCTGTGACGAGATGCTTGGCATTGACGAAGGAATGCTCTTCTTGCTCTCCTCGTACTGCTCTTCTGGCTTCTCTCTCTCTGGATTGATCTCTGTGTATTTTTTTCTCTGATTATTGGGGGAGCATCCTTTTGCAAGGGAATGGCACCTTGCTATTTATAATAGTGAGGGGCATCATTAGGGTTTGTAATGATTGCCCATTCTCTAAGTGGCGGCGGCCTGGTGAATGATCAATCTGGGCCATTAATCTTGACCGTGAAGGATCTGGGCCCTTAATGAGGATTATGCCATATTATGTCAGTAATTAATGATGATTGTAATAAATCCCCATCTTGATGATTTGCTGATATCCGCAAATCTAAATGAATCAATTTAATTCATTCTCTTGCCACGTGTCCTAAATTATTGGGATCTGATCGAAAATTTGATTATCTTTAGGATACGTGTCATGTTGTTCTTGTTGAGCCGCATGAGGAGCATCCATATTTGGGCCGCATGAAGGTCGTTATGACCGAGCCGCATGAAAGATTTTATGACAGAGCCGTATGAATAGTCTCTATACTTGAACCAAATGAAGGTTGTCATGACCGAGCCGCATGAATATGTTCATGACCGAGCCACATGGGGGTCTTCATGGCCGAGCCGCATGAGAGTCTTCATGACTGAGCCGCATGGGTTTCTTCATGGCTGAGCCGCATGGGGGACCTTCATGATTGAACCGTATAGGTTTCTATGCACTGGCCGCGTGAACTCGTTTAGTCTGGCCGCATAAACTTGCCTCGAAGCTGTGAATATTTTCTCCAGTTCCCTAGGAAGATAGTGCTCTTGTGTCAGTCGTCATGACTACTTTACGTCAGGGCTGTCAGCTGTCAGCTGTCAGCCGTCAGAGCATTAATTGTGTTTGAATGACGCTGGATACAGCTGTTCTGAAAAGACACGTGGCTTCCCTCTGCGGGCCGTATGGAGTCCACTTGAGCTGTCTATGTGTTTGAGTCGGATGGGACTCCTGAGCCGCATGCGGCTCCTTGGCCGCATGGATCATTTTTCTCTTCTTTTTCATGCTTCTACAAGACCCCCTTCAAAGTTTTCAATTTACAAAATTGAAATACTTTGAATAAGAAGCATGGTTATGCCAGAGCCGCATGGATATATTCTGTCCTAGCTGCATGGATTTGTCCAGCCGCATGATTACCTCAACCGCATGACTCTCTGAGCCGCATGGGCTGTTTTGGTCGCATGAGCTTCTTGCCACGTCTTCCTGCCACGTGTGCAAATCTTTTGTAAATCTTCTGCATTTAATGCTCTTGATTTGCTGTCAGATTTTAAGAGCCGCTTTTTGGGCCAGGATCCCAAGAGTCAGGCTATTATTCAGCCGTTTTGCCTCGATGACCGAAGAGTCGGTCATCAAGTTGCACGCGGATCGAGGCGTTCCTTTTTTGTCTATAAATAGGAATACTCTCGTTCTGGGAAATCTTCTTTGCTCTCTTCGATCTTTCGTTGTTCTAACTCCTTTCTCTCCCAAGCACCTATGGCTCCCAAGAAGGTTGCTGCGTCAAAGGCAACGAAGGACAAGGCGGTCGCTTCTGCGGTGGCTATGGCGACGAATGTGGCCACTCCTTCGCCAGCCGCTGTTCACTCTGTTCATCCCGACGTTCATTCACCTATTGTCGGTAAGGGCATTGCCTTAGAACCCTAACTGCCATGGATCTGCTGCATAATTTATGCACAAGCCGCATGTACAAGGTTCGTCGATATGACCGCATAAGCACTTCGCCCAGGAGGCCGCATGGGCTTGTCATACTCGATCTGAACTGCATATATATTTTCGGTTTGGGCCGCATGAGCGTAGTTCACTTTTGAACCGCATAAGCTCATCTGCTTGTAGCCGCATGAGTCTGTCTGTTCAGGGCCGCATGAGTCCGTGTGGACTTTGAACCGCATAGTCTCACCTGAATCTGAGCCGCATCAGCCACTACACCAAAATGGAGAATTTGAAACATTAAGCTTTGTTGGTTTTGGAATGGTATATAAATGTTTCTAGAGGTTGGAACATATTATATCCATTCCAACATTACTAAATGTTCCTAAAATTATTTTTTCTTAAAATAAATATTTATTATACTTTGTGGAACACTCTGAAACCGTTTTATTTGTGTGCACTTCCCACCCACTAGTCACGTGATGGTTAAAGAAAAGTGTTCCAATTTTTTTTCTCATCCTTACTAGTCCGATCAGTTTCTATCCCTCCCATCTCCTTCCTATCTTGAGAGCTCTGACGAAACCCTAGCCTTATAGGTTCCCTACCGCCGGCGATGTCTCTGGTTAGTCATCCCTCTCTCTCTCTCTCTCTCTTTTATTGTGTTTGTGTCTCTCTCCGTCCGCCCTTTCGCCCCCATGCCCTCTCTCTCTCTTTTCCCTCCCTCCGTCCTCTCCCTTCCCCCCCGCCGACTGGCCCCCATTCCCTCTCTCCCTTTCTCTTCCCTCCGCCCCTCCCCCCTTCCCTCTCTCGCCGGCTGGCCCATATGCCCTCTCTCTCTCATGTTCTAAATAAGATTCTTATTGTTCTCTACTAATGATTTGATTAGGATTTGTGGTAGCTAGGGTTTCTTATTGTTCTTTCCAATAAATTGAGGGATTATAACTTGAGGCTATAGATTTATTCTTGTTGAAAACCTGTTTCATTTTGGATTTATGTGACTAATTCATGTGAAATATGAATCCATGGATCAATGTTTTAGTCTTTAGGTTGTTCATATGTAATTGTAGAGAAAGTGTTGTTGCTGCTGTAGATTAAAGCAGAGAATAAAGAATTAGTATATTTTATATGTGATATATTTATGTTTATATTTTGTTGTGAATAAGCATGTTTCTTTTCGCACGTTTCTTATTATATTTATTCATTCTGCATACTGGTACAATGCTTCATTTTGCTCTTTGGCTTAATATCTCATATTATGCAGTTGTAATTTATATAGTTGTTAATGTGATCTCATAGCTGATTATTAAGTTCTTCTATCACATGTTTTATACATAGACTGTGGAAACTTACATAAAGGAAGAAGTTTCCCTGCATAACAAGAATAATGATTGTTGGATCATTGTCAAAGACAAGGTTAGCATAGTAGATTTCTTGTTTAAAATTATTGCTTTCTAGCATGTAAAGGCTTTCGGATTTTGCTTATAAAACATTAAGTTCCTTGCATTATGTCTTATGATGTTCTTATCCCTCTACCTTATGAAAATTTAGCACAAAGACTAGTTTTCTTGGAGGATTTGCAGGTTGTCCCCCTCTTGTTATATAGAAACTATCATAATGCAAGGACCTTTAATACTTCAGGATACATAAGAGTTATAAGCTGAAACCCTAGAAAGATTCCCATCTCTAGTTATTGCAACTTATGATGTGATGTTTTCTTAATGTAGGTTTATGATGTCACTCCATATGTGGAGGAGCACCCAGGTGGCGATGCTATATTAAACAATGTTGGAAGTGATTCAACAGAGGGCTTTTACGGGTAACACTTCTTATAAGAATTTTCTATCTGAATTTTTAGCTTTATAATTTTTTTAATTTCCCAAGTGTACACTGGCACATGTACACTTCTACACACTTTGGACACTGGGATAACATTCATTCCTCTAGCTGATTTGTCAGTTTTTCAGTGAATAGACCACAATGAATCTAGAAAACTGTGGCGAGTTTTAATGGTTAAGTATTTGTATTATTCCAACACAACTCCAATGGTGGATGCTGATTCGGTATGGTGTTATTTTTCTTAAATTTGAAGTTGTATTGCTTTCATATACAATGCGAATGCCTATGTAACTATACTGAAAGTCTGTAGTCTGGAGTTGTAGTGACTGTTGAGGGTTAATACTCGACAATAAAATTCTGATCAGTTGTAGCGGATCTCTATATGCATTCCAAATAAAATTTTTACTTGAACGATAAAGTTTGGTACTGGTATATACCACTGTACCTCTAATACAGAAATACATTACCTATTTTTATAATTTCCATATGATGTTCCTAAAGTTGTAATCTAGTTGGGGTTCAAATATAAATTATATTATAATTTATGTGGTTTCCTCATCTCCCGTGAATGAGCAGGCACTCTTTCTTTCTTTCCTGCTTTCTTGTGAGACCAATCTCCACTTGCATGTGATCCATGTGGGAGCCCCCCTATACATTCACTTTAACATGGTTTTGTCCATGTCTTGCAGTACTATGAGCTACTATGAGATGATTGGAGAGGAGATGGCTATCAAAACTCAGGGTGGTCCTGGGATAGTAGAACTATCTATATAGTGAAGTGAAAATTGATTCTTACCCTTCAATTACCTGTGAACCTTAGTATGAGTATCAGCTAGTGCTAGTGTTCAGTGTAGTATCAGTCAGTATTCTTCTAATACATAGTCTAAACCAGTGTAAGAAGATGAAGCGTGCAGTGTATGAGGATGAAGCCAGCTTTGGGGAGCACTGCCTAGTATTAGAGTATTAGTGTCAAGAGTATATCAAGCTTGATGTAGTTTACATTGTTCTATCTTTTCTTTGGATTCAATAAGCTTTAGCCACTTTTCTTCTGTTATTCTTCTTCTTCCAGTTTACATTGTTCTACATTTCTGGAACTAGTATAGCTGGTACACTAAAGTTGTGTCTACAGAAAACAATAAATACTCATTAAGTTACCTGGGTACATTATGAAGATTTTGGATAAAACATAGTGGCCTGGTATTGTGCAATATTTCATAAAATTTACTGAAACTATCTAGTTTCAAGCAAGGCATTAGAACTCAGGTTTAGTATCTCTCGATTCCTCTTACAGAGTACCATTTCTAAATTTGTTGAATATTCATATAATGCCTTAGTCAGCTTCAGATCCGTTTGAGGCAGCCGAGGAAAATCTAGTTCCCATAACTTATGATTATTTCTTTTATTAAATTGCATGCTGACACTAGATTTTGTGCATGACAGAATATTCATATAAGAAAGATAGTCTTTGTGGCTTTAGTTTCGTTTTTGAAAAAAACTTTTCTTGTTCAGTGGTGCAATAAACTTAGGAGAATATTTTTTTATTGTAATTGGGTCAAGGTAGAGGATTCAAAAAATGGTTGTTAGCTTGATTCTATTTCGAATCATGTGATTGTAAATTTGAAAAAGCTCAGGAACAAAGAAAAAGTGTAAGAGGACCCATTCATTTTAGCTCGAGAAGTTAGTCGAGTGTTCTATCCTAAAGAAAGGAAGATCGGTGGCATATTTACATACACCTATGAGGCTATAACAGACCTTGGAATATTGGTATATAGGAATAGGAGTATCTAAGTTCCAGTTTTCAAAAGAAAAAGGGAAATGGCTATAACAGACCTTGGAGAAAACTTTCAAATATTGTTCTGATACCATAAGTATTGTTCTGATACCATAAGTATTGGAGAAAACTTTCATAAGTATTGTTCTGATACCATAAATATTGTTCTACTAATCTGTTGCAACCATTGAACTTGAACAGACAATTAATTACACTGTCATGCTGCAACAAACCATTATCCTGTAAAAGGCAATTTTTGGATCTGTGTCCATATTCATGCAACATAAGGACTACATCGATACCTTTTTAATAATGATTGTATCCCGCATCTATATTATCTCCTTTCCTAAATTCGTAACCTTGTATGTAGTTGTGCAACAAATAAGTTAGTACTCTTCTTCTTCTTCTTTTTGGACTTTTTTCTTTGTTTCTTAATTTTCCATTTTATAGTTGACATGATGCATCTTGGGGCAACAGATTATTATACAATGGTGATATCTAAGTTTCTTTTTATCTGCTGTTATGAGGCATCTTAAAGTTCTCACACAACCAGTGTAAAATTTGTTTATCTTAAACTATCATTTGATTGCTGGTACTCTTCATAACCTGTTGGTTATTTATGGTCTATAGTAGCAAAGCAATACACCATAAACTAAGGAGAACACATTCACAGGCTATGCATCCCATGTACATTATACATTAGCAATGTAACTTAGAGAGTAAGCTATGTAACTTTCAAAGAATCTGAATTTTCAAACCTTAGTCTTTCCTTTTTACTGTGACCAACATACTATATAATTGTTATTCGTTATTGCTCAGCCACCCATCGTCTTGAAGCCTTCAAATAATCAGACAGAGCAAGAAGGTTTGGAGAGAGCAATCACTAAATTGTTGCTGAAATCATATTATGACACTATCAGAAAGAATGTTGAGGACTGTACCTAAGACAATTATGCACTTCTTGGTAAGTCTGCCTTTTTTAATATGATTTTTACAAATGAAGAGGCTAAAGATTAGACCATTTTCGTTGGTGATGAGAATTGATGGGCCTCATGCCAAATTTTTGTGCAAATTGTTTCTAACTATTTTTACTCCAACATCGAGTTTAACAAAATAATCATATCTATTTACAATGTATCACAAGTTCAAAAACAAATTTATCAAGAGTAGAAAAATTAAACTACATAAATTTAGGTGGTGACTTGTATGTTGTTTAGAATCTTATGTTCATTAGAAACAACAATAGTTTTTATGTTTGTGTGATTAGTTTTGTTAGTTACTTTGGATATTATACTAAAAGATATTGTGGTTATAAGTTACAAAGAAACTTCTTGTCATCTCGTGTTGGGCTGTGAGAATCCCAATAAACATTTGACTGTTGGAAATCTCGTGTAGTAAATTCTTTATGTACTTTTTATGGATTCAATCCAGTTTATGGATTTAACCTAGGTCTATCTGACCAACTTTCATCCCAAAGATAATATTTGTCATAAGTTTCAATCAGTTTTATGTCGACAACAGTGACAGTGCTTAAATAACTTGCACAAGTTGCACTTTGGAAATATTCTAAACAAGAATATATTGAAACAAGTCTTCATCATGCCACATCGTATCATCATTCACTATATATATATATATATATATATATATATATATATATATATATATATATATATATATATATATATATATATATATATATATATATATATCCTACTTCTTTTACTTAGCTAGTATTTTGTGTTTTCTTTACCCTTAATTCTCAATTTTCATACAGGTTCCCTTTTGTCCAAGTGTTCTTGGTTGCAAAAGTTAGTTACCAATGCCAACGATGAAACTCGGGATAAGATCAACATTTCCAACATCCTTGGTGGCACAGTTGCCTTCTAGATATGCACAAAATTCCCTCAAACACCTACAATGTAAGCAAAGCTCGTTGAAGAGCAGAGTATCTCAACATGAATGAAGTCTTAGAGAAAGGAAACCTTATGTACAAGATTGAAGTCTTCCTGACCCTCTGGAAAGACTCCATCATCTTTCGGATAACAAAATCTCTTCATTTATTATTTGTATTTTTTATTTATAATTTTGATGAAAATTTATAAAGATTAACTTTTTGGATATGTTGTTACTTGTTTTATATTGAATTGACAGCTTTGATTAAATTTATGGAGCTCTTGAATGTTGATTCAGGAAATATGTAAAAAATCTAGCACTACTTATTATGTGTTCCAATGATTTGTTTAGGAATCATCATATTTGTGGTTCAAACTAAAATTGTAACACGAAATTGAAACTAAAAAAAACAAAGGAACGTTAATAAAGTGTTTCAAAACTAGCCACATTAACAATGTAAAAGTGTTACAAATTACATTTAGGAACGTGCATAAAGTGTTTCAAAATTACATATAGAAACGTTCATAGGGTGTTCCAAAAATAATTTAAGAACACATTATATGCGTTCCAAATCTAATTTTAGGAACGTCTGATAACTGTTCCAAACTAAATTTCGGAACACTTTATAACCGTTCCAAATATTGCAACGCCACTTTTAGGAACGATTGTGATATGTTCCTAAAAATATTAGGAACATATAAAAATTGTTCCTAAATACCCTTTTTGGTGTAGTGAGCGCCTAGGTTTGTCTGTTGAGTCCATGTGAACCTTGAACCGCATAGGCCCTTCCGAACCCAAACCGCAGAAGCTTTATAAGCTTATCTGAACTTGGTTTGTATGGACTCGTCTGACTCGGAGCCGCATAAGGCTATGATGAACCGAACCACATGGACTCATCTGGTTCCGAGCCGCATGAGGCTGTGACGACCCGAGCTGCATAGACTTAAATGATCTTTCAAATGCTTCTTATTTTGACTATCTTCTAATCTTATTTCTTTCGTGTCTCTTCAGTGAATCTGCCAGTAAATCCTGCGGGGGAACTCCTGGTAGGCTCGAATCAGTTTGCCTTGGGCTTTCGTCTTGATGACTTAGTTAAGTATATGCTGAATCAATTTCCTGCTAATGAGCCTTCGGGGAGGTTGAACGCCATCGAGAATCAGACCCTCCATTATCTCTGTGCCATGATAAATTCTGGGAAGTTGGATGGATCATACCTGAAGCCCTCATTCCTCTTCGGGGACGCTTTGATCATAAAGAACCCCCGAGTATTAGAGATCTCTGAGAACTGGGATTTTACTTTGGATGGGATGGCGATTCATATTCCTCTCATGGAGCGTCATTATCCTCTGTCGTGGTTCAATATGGTATTGTTGGACAGGACGATGGTGGGTACCTTAACTCCTACCCAATCAGGGATGTTGATGGGCGACATCTATTATAACCCGAATATTGGATCAGCATACGCGGGTAAGGATTCTTTCCGCCGGTACATGATGGGACTGGCCCCTGGTACTTTTATGAACGTATATGGTCCCAACTTCACATTCACTCAGGCTGATACATTCCTGAATCGGCTTGTTAGTAAAAAATCTTATCCCGTTGGCAGACTGGCATTACTGAACTGGCTAAACCCCACTTCTACGTGGGCCCACTTGACCACTTGGGTTCTGCAGACCTACGGAACATTCCTGCGGGAGGTGGGACTCTATCATGCCATCCTGGGCACCTGTCACGGGCTTCCTATCAATAAGCCATTGTTCGTGGCGCTCCTGGAGATGTATAACCGGCAAACGGGGACGTTCTTTGCACCCGGAGGGGAGTTGGGGCTTGTTCTCCATGAGATGTATACTGTCTCCAAGCTTCCGTGGGGGGACGAGCCTTTCGAGTTATACACCCCGTCGAACGAGGAGTTCGAGGACCTGAACCGACGACTCCTAGGTTTTGTTACGGTGTACCAGGAGTTTCTATGCCATCATAGTGCTTGTCACCAGATGGCTATAAAAAAGGAGGATAGCTCAGAAGGGAACGCTCCCCACACTACATCCTGGGTCAATTATCTTTTTAAAGTTGGCCCTTCTGGCGAGGTTATTCCTTGAACCCCTCAAACCCAGGGAGAGATAAAGGACCTGATGTTGAGCGTCAAGAAGTCATGGTCCAATAGCGACATATTCGGGAGTCAAACTGACTCTCTTAGCTATTTTTACTACGGTACCAGGCAGATGTTTGAGAAAGCGCTCCTGGTTGGATTTTTGATGATATGGCTACGGAACTGCGTAATCTCGGTAGGGGCAGGTTCTATCGAGAGGATCAGCCGCCACTTCATTCTCCCTGCCGTTAAGCTGGTGTTTGGAGTTAGACTGGCTCTTCTCCCGGCTATGGTGTCTAGCATACACCATGGTCTTCGAACATTCTCGTCCAAGGTCATTGCGCGCAAGAAGACGCTAGACTTTGAGCGCATAGAGCTACCTTACCACTATTTGATGGGGTAGTTGTTGATGCACTACAAGTCTTTGATGAGATCTGGAACAGCGGAAGATGGTACAGATGAAGACGCTTTCCTTTTCCAATGCCATCACCAACCTTGGGAATACAGTACTATGCCAGCTTGTCGGAGGGCGCTGGCGAGGGTGGATGGGTGTGGCTTTTTTATGTCTGTTCCTCATTTTTTCGATGAGGAAGTGAGGGATGTACACCTTGATGGTACCGGACCTCTTTACTTTCTGTCTACGAAGATGCTCACCTGGTTGCGCAACATTCGTCCCGCACATCTGGTTTATCGCAACCGCGATAATGTGTACTTGGAGCCCTACCTGCCTAGTAGGTTTTCCCGCCAATTTGGCTATAGTCAGTTATTCCTCGACTGTCCCAGCCCTTGTTTGGGTTTTGAAGGTAGCATTCTTGATGGTGTTAGGGCATGGAATTATTATGACGCTTATCATACTCGGGCCAGCTTCTCAGTCCCTGATATTAAGACGCCGATGGAAATTTTGTACGTGGCTGCCTTCTATCATGTTATGGCGAACAAACCACCTGTCAATTTCGATCCGAGTACCAGTTTCATCGTGGGTACCGGTTTAGAGGAAAAGCCCAAGGGGGCTAAGGCTAGAAAGCAACTAGCGCTCTAGACTCCTCTCCCTGAATTAGAATCTTCCGAGGTGGCTGAGGAGGATGACGATCATGATAGCGAAGATTCTCTTTCTTCTGGGGTGAAGAAGTAGCAGATCAACCGCTTGCCACACCAGACGAACTGGCGGAGGATCCGTCGCTTGCTACACGAGAAAAAGTAGTGAGGGAAGGACAGCCTCCCGCTGTGCCTGGTCCCTCACGTAAACGAGTCAGACGTGAGTCTTCTGACGGCAAAATGACTTTTTCTGTGAAATGAGCCGCCGTTAGGTCTCGTAGGTTGCTTATTATCGAGAGGGGTGAAAATGCTGACGATGTTCCGAAGGTAAGACTATGTTAAAGCTATCTCCTTGTTGTGGTTTTCTTTTTCTTGGAGATATGACCTAATCATTTTTTCTTTGTAGGCGTCTGACGAACCAGGTTCTCATGAACCGTCTGCTGCCCCTGGAGTTGATCCGGCCCTTGATGCTTTGATTAGTGGAATGTGTGCCGCGGTCCTTTCTGCGGGGGCTCTCTCAGCGACGGCTGAGGACTCCCAAGTTGCTGAGGCCTCGGTCCGGGGTGACGAAGGTTTCCTCAGGCCTATCTCCGAGATTGCTGAATTTCAACAAGGCGACGCCGATCTCGTCGCATCCCCTCCCGAGGGTGCCGGGGCGAAGAAGTCTATTATATTCGACTCGGAGGCCGCTGGTGAAGAGGTCCTGACCCTTTACCTCCCACAGCGGACGTTCTTGGGGAAGGCTCGGCCTGCTGTGATCTGGGGGAAAGGAGCGTTTCCTCTCCTTCAGCGACTCATGTCGAGGGGCCTCCCGCCAGCTCCGGGCAGATGGGAGTGGAGCTTGTTCCGGGAGCGATGGTCTCCACCTCATCCTCTGCTGCTTATACGGCTTCGGAGATTGACTTCTTGACCCTACCGAGCATTCAAGTTCTGTGGGCTGTTAAAGAGGAGTTGGCTGTTGTTCATGCGTCCTTCCTTACGGAGTTTGTTTCCCTTGTGGCAGGAGTGGCAGATTCTGTTACATCTTTTTCAGTGTTGCCAGCTACACTCCTGTTGACGCCGGCTTCTTCGGAGGCTCTGGACGAGGTGTCGTAGGATATGGTCGACAGCTTCTATCGCCATTTAAAGAGGGGCGTAGATGCTGCCGTAGAATGGGGGATCCCTTTTTCTCTGTCCCTGCGGTACGCTCGGGGTCAGATTGAAACTTTGAAGGCTCTTCCTGGCGGGGTGGGGTTGGCTGTGCTCTTGGAGCCTAAGTTGGCAGAGGCTGATCAGCTCGTGACCCGATTGCTGGTGTTACGGCAGGCTGACTTGCCTGCTGCGATTGAACGGGAGCGGGGCTTCCTTATTGCCTCTCGAGATAGGATAAAGCTCGCTCGAGACACTGCCGGGCCAGTTGTGAAGGGGGACCTTGACGAGCTTTCCGCTTCGTATGACAGGCTGGGTTGTCGAAGTCAAGCTTGTAGGGCTCGGGAATAGACTGCTTCTCGTGGAATAGCTGACACGAAGGAGCGGATTCTCGCACTTCAGAGGGAATTGGCCTTCCTAGAGTCGGAGCTGAAGGCTGCTCATGCGGAACAGGAGTCAATCGTTCAGGAGGCCGAGAAGGTTTCCCGATCATCTGTTAACCTGGAGCGGGCTTTCAAGAAATTTGAGGACAACTGGCAAGCTCATGCTCATCTGGAGGACGCGGCGGTGCGGACCCAAGAGGTGGAGTGTCGAGCTAAACAGAGGTTTGAGCGGTCGGTTGCCTTGCTGACGGACCGTCTCACGACGTTATGTGCCCCGGAGCAGTAATCAGTTTTTTGTTTTCTTTTATTATTTTTTTCTTTTTTGTTTTAATTTGTAAGGGATATGATCCCAAATGATGTAGCACGTTGAATTTAAATAAATGAGCATGTTTCAACTCATCTTCTCTTTCTTGTACTCGTGTTATTTGTGGAATTAGACCTGCTGGGGGATTATTTATGGACCTGTCACCCTGGGCGTACCTTGGTTTTAGGTACGGGTAACAAGTTTTGGAGAGGAATACCTAGAACAACTTCGCGATAAGACAGCTATAGAAGTTTTTGGTATTCGAGAGAATGCCAGGGAGCATCTGGGCTCCCAGGAATGATAGGGAAGGGATGGGAGTGTACTGGAGACCCAGTATGGCATCTGTGGTCGACTGAGGGCATTTGTGGTCATCGGAAGATGTTTGTGGGCTTATTATCTTTGGACGTACTCATATAGTAGGTACAGATAATAAGTCGAGGGAGGATCATCATACATACTCAGAGGTAGTAAGGACATGGCAAGTATGGGGATTTCTTTACCGTGGGATCTTCCTGCTCAGAGGTAGTGAGGACAGGGCAGGAGTGGATTCAACAGAGGATATTTGTGGACCTACTATCCTTGGCGTACTCCGGTCGTGGGTACGGATAATAGGTCGAGGGGTAACCATCATACTTACTCAGAGGTGTAAGGACATGGCAAGCATGAATGGTTTCTTCGACGGAGCCTTTCCACTCAGAGGTCACGGGGACATGGCAGGAGTAGGCTCAATGAACGATACATAGAACGATTCAGAGGTAGGAGGACATGGAAGTTCTATGCGAGGAGGCGGTTTGTTTTTGGTGGAAGTGGAACAACTCAGAGGTAACATCGACTTGGTTGTATAGAAATTTTGTGGATCTGTTACCCTTTTTGTGCATTAAGAATACAGGTAGTAGATCGGGCGAGTTCTGCGGTACCAGCGGTTACATAACTCCGGCAATCTAAAATTTTATGGGTACGAGTTCAGCGGTACCAGCGGGTACATGACTCGTTGATCTGGAAAATGTGAGTATGAGTTCAGCAGTACTAGTAGGCACATGACTCTTATGATTGGAAAATGTGGGAATGAGTTCAGAGGTACCAGCAGGTACATGACTCTATGTATGGAACATGTGGGAATGAGTTCAGAGTTACCAGCATGTACATGACTCGATGTATGAAAAATGTGGGAATGAGTTCAGAGGTACCAGCAGGTACATGACTCTATGTATAGAAAATGTGGGAATGAGTTCAGAGGTACCAGCAGGTACATGCCTCTATGTATGGAAACAGAATGTAAGTTCAGTGGTACGGGAAGGTAAATAACTCGACACTCTGAGATGTCTCGAGGATTTTGTTTCAGACATAATACTTCTTTAGGAACTTGTCGTTGATGGGCAACATGAGCAAGTCTCCATTTTGCTTTGCGAGGCGGTAGGCACCATTGGAGAATACAGCTTCGATGATGAACGTGCCTTCCCATTTTGGTTAGAATTTACCGACGGTTTTATGCGTCATAACCATCGGCCTCCGAACCGCCAGAACGAGATCGCCTACTTGGAATGTTCTGACCTTGACCTTCTTGTTGAAAGCTCCGAAGATTCTGGCCTGATATAGTTCGATTCGCTGTTGAGCTAACAGGCGTTTCTCGTCTAGGGCCTCCAATTCATGTAGTCGACGATGGTGGTTTTCGTCTATCGTTAACTGATGTGTGAGGGCGACACGGAGTGAGGGGATCTGAGTCTCTAATGGGAGGACTGCCTCATTCCCGTACACCAGGAAAAATGGTGTATTCCCGGTGGCTGTTCGAACTGTGGTACGATACGCCCATAAGCATTCGCCGAGCTTCTCGTTCCAGTCACGTTTGTTAGAGGACACGAATTTCTTGAGTAGCTTGATTATGGTTTTGTTGAATGCTTCTGCTAACCCGTTGGCTGCTGGGTTGTAGTGTGTCAAAGCAATGTTCTGAATTCGGTGCTTGTTGCAGAACCGATAAAATGTGTAGATTGCAAACTGTGGCCCATTGTCGTGAATGATCCTTCGGGGCAGTCCAAAGCGGTAGATGACATGATGCTTAAGGAAGCTGATCACGTTTAAAGTTTTTACCTCTGCCAATGGGATGGCTTCCGCCCATTTGGAGAAGTAATCGGTGATTGCAAGTATGAATCGGTGTCCTCTGGACGAATACGGGGTAATTGGGCCGACGATGTCCATGCCCCATGCTTCGAATGGCCAGGAGGCCACAGTCGGATGTAGGAATTCAGATGGCTGGTGGATGAAGTCAGCGTAGATTTGGCAGGCTTTGTACTTTCATGCATAATCTATTGCGTCTGCAACCATCGTGGGCCAGTAATAGCCCATTCGGCGAAGGCGGTCTTATAGTTTCAGGTCAGGTTGATGGGCTCCGCAGACACCATCATGGGCCTCGTGCACGGCTTCCTTGGCTTCTGTATTTGATAGACACCGAAGCAGCAACCCATCATAGGATCGGCGATACAGCATTTTCGTCTCCATATCATAGAAAAATCTGAGAGAACGTCTTCTGATAGAAGTAGCTTCTTTCGGATTCTCTGGCAGGATGTCGTATACTATGAAGTCGATGAACGGCTGTCTCCAGTCTGGTGCTTCATTGACTGAAAGGACGGAGTAGCTTTCCATGCATCGAACGTTATCCTTAGGACAGACCAGTTCACGGCCTATTATGTCGACCTGATGACTAACGTAATTTGGCACAGCTAGGGAAGCGGCTAAACCAGCTAGGGCATCAGCCTCAATATTCTGGAGTCTGGGAACATATTCTATGAAGAATCCTCCCAGAGATGAGATGATGTCGATTGCTATTCGATGATACGGGATCATGTCTTCGTGGCGGACCTCGTACGACCCCCGAATCTGATTGACGATTAACTGCGAGTCATCGTATGCTTCAAGATACTCTACCCCCAGTTCCTTTGCAAGCCGGAGGCCAATGACCAAGGCATTGTACTCGGCCCCATTATTTGAATGGGGCTCTGTGAGTGAGTAGGCCCGATTGATCACCATGCCGGAGGGAGAAATCAGCACCACTCCGACTCCAGCGACGATGTTGCCTTTGGGTCCAGTTCTTGAAGCGTCGTCGAAGAACATTCGCCAGATGGCATCATGGGAGACTGTATTTGAACTAGTGACCTCGTCCGGTATTTCTTCATATACCCTAGTCGTCTCCGAACCTGGATGGGCTGCTAGAAAGTCTGCCAGAGCCTGGCCTTTAACAGCCTTTTGCGGGACGAAGATCATGTGGTATGGTGATAGTAATATCGCCCATGTAGCAAGGCGAGAGCTGAGTGCCCCAGGTTTGGTCATGAGGACCCTGAGGGGGTTGATCCGCGATATCACGTAGATGGTTTGTCCCGTGATGTAGTGTCGCATCTTTTGGATTGCGAACACGAGAGCAAGGTATTCCTTCTCTACGGCCATGTATCGGTATTCTGGCCCAATCATCTTTCGACTGAGGTAGTATATAGCTTGCTCGTGGCCCGCATCATTGTTCTGTGCCAACAGGGCACCAAGGGAATGTTCCATCGCTCGTACATAGAGCAGGAATGGCTTTCCAGTAACAGGAGCTACCAGGACTGGGGGGTTTGACAAATATCCTTTGATGCTGTCGAAAGCGCGCTGGCATTCCTCATCCCATACGAAAGAGACTCCCTTCTTCATGAGATGGGTGAATGGTTGACATCGTCCGGAGAGATTAGAGATGAATCTCTTGATGTAAGCTAGCCTGCCTTGGAGGCCTCGGAGTTCGCAGAGATTTTTCGGGGGACCCATCTCCATGATTGCCTTTGTTTTCTCGGGATCGATGTGAATGTCCTGAGAAGTGATGACGAAACCCAAGAATTTCCTGCTGGAGACACCCAAGAATGATTTCGTAGGGTTCATCTTTAAGTTGTGTGCTCGTATTAGGTCGAACACTATCCTGAGATCTTGCAGATGATCTTCCTTCGAACGGCTTTTGACGTCGATGTCATCGACGTAGCATTCCACTGTCTTGCGTAAGTGGTCTCTAAAGATGACGCTTATAGCTCTCTGGTAAGTAGCGCCAGCATTCCTTAATCCGAAAGGCATAACGGTGTAGCAATACGTACCAATCGGTGTTCGGAATGATGTGTGCTTCTCGTCATCAGGGAACATCTTGATCTGGTTGTATCCTGAGAAGCTATCCATGAAGGATATACGTTCGAAGTCGCAGGTGTTGTCGATCATAATATCTGTAATAGGAAGAGGGAATTCATCTTTGGGGCATGCCTCATTCAGATTCCGGAAGTCACTGCATATTCGGATCTTTCCGTTCTTCTTGAGAACTGGTACGATGTTGGCTACCCAGTCTGGATGCTGCTCTTCGCGAATGAAGCCGCTGGCTATCAGTTTGTTGACCTCGACTTCAATAGCATTCATGACATCGGGGCGAAACCGTCGTTGCTGTTGCTTGACAGGTTATGCATCCGGACGAATATTGAGTTTGTGGAGTGCGATCTCGGGGTCCAATCCTGGCATATCTTCATAGCTTCAGGCGAACACATTGATATACTCTTTGACGAGTTGGAGTAGCGACTCTCGCTCTTCATCTGTTAGACTCTGGCTGATGAAGATTGGTTTCGGAGAGGCTTCATCACCAAGATTAACTTGTATGACCTCATCCTCAGTGGGAGGTTCTCTTTGCTCGAAACGCTTTTCCCATTGTTCATCTAGCTGTTGGGCCCACGGCTCTAGCTCGAGGATTTTTGGAATGTCTTCATCTTCTTCATAAGCATCGGCGAATGCCATGTTGACTGACAGGACTTGTCTGAATATGTCTCCGATGCTGGTATCCGAATCAGAAGTTGGTGACTCGGTCGAATGTGAATGCCAGTCACATTCTTCATCTGAACTTTCAGGGGTCGTCGTGGGTGTCACATACCATAATCTATATCGAGTCTTGTTATAGTAGTCCCGTGGTTTGCCAGCCGGGACCGAGAACTTAAAAGGTAATAATCGTCCAGTACCGTAGTTCAAACCCGGTATCGTTTTCAGATCATACCCCTATTTATGTATAAGATATTTAGATTGGGGGCTATAAAGATACAGAGGTAGTCTCCCGGCATCCGATCCAAGGTCGACTTCTTCTATGGTGAAGGGATACGGATCGTCCTTCCGGCCGAAGATGATTGGATGGTCCCCTCCCTCGATTATTCGGTAAGCATCTTCTGCTGGAGTAAGATAGATTGTGGTATAGACATTTGTCACCTGTGTATGTAGGTGAGTACCTATACCGTGTTCCATAGCGTATATTGTACAAAGCTTATTAAGCTCGAGGTAGTTCAAAGATAGCCCTTTATTGATGAAGTAAGGTATCTTTTCTAGGGGGATTACTTCATCTGCGGAGGGAACTTCAGTGTGGGCAGCCACATACTTGGCTAGCTCCGGTTTCTCTTCGGCTACCCCCTGTGTGAATAAAGACTGAGAGGATGACCTGGGGAGCTTGATCTTCAGCGGTTCAGTTGATGGAGCTGAGCGTGGAGTTGTTGGCAGACTAGCGACCCCCAGTTTGGTACTCGATGTAGGGCGAGGAGTGGCTGGTTCGCTAGAAGTGTCAGACCTTGCATCGGGGTGACGACCCTTCTTGGGAAGGCGTATCGTTAGTGGTTTGTCAGAGGGAATGAGCTTCTCTGTTTGGGGATGACCGACTCTCGGCAGTCTGATTGTTAGTAGCCCCGTTGTGGATCTTGGTACCTGGCCAGACCTTGGCAGCCGAATTATCATCTGCTCTTCTTGTGCCGAGAGGCTGATTGTATCCTTACGCAGAGTGGCGGTAAGGGGTACAAACCTGCCTGGTTTGCGAGCTTGGAGGTGGATCGTCAGAGGATCTTCTGATCCTGTGGCTGTCTCGGTACTAGCTTGTTCATCTCCTTCACCAAGATGCTTTTTCGACTTTTCGTACAGACAGGAGTCTGAGTAGTAAGATTCGACCCCTTTGAAGGGATCGATATCAGCAAACTTCGTCCTCACGAAGCCGTATTTGTCGACATATTTGAAGCACTGGTGCAGCGTGGAAGGCACGATCATATAATCATGTATCCAAGGGTGCCCCAAGAGGATGTTGTAAGAGGTGTCTGCATCTATGACGTAGCAGGTGACTTCTGATTGGAGATCGCCAATCTGACACTTTAGACGAATCTTTCCAATTAGGTAGCTCATGCCCGAATTAAAATCGCTGATGGTGGTGCTTGTAGGCGTCAGTCGATGCATTGGGATACGGAGATGATATAGCAGACCCTTCGGAATAATGCTTATGGAAGAGCCAGGATCAATGTGCATCCGATGCACCTTTACGTCGCCGATGTATCCAGTATAATATAGTGGGCGATCGTGCAGATTAGTTTTGATGAGCATGTCCTACGGAGTGAAGACAATGTTGGGCATTGCTCCCGTGCAGGCGCTGTCTTGGAGATCTGCAGGCGAATTTCCTCCCGTGAGGTTAACTTGAGCCAGGTATGCATCGGCATTTTGGAGTGCATCGCTCAAAGTCGCACGAACATCCTTGGAGAGTCTCAGGAGCTCGTATAATGTCAACTTGGCCGGTGTGTTGGCCAATTGTGCCATGATGTCGAAGTTGTAGGGCCTCTCCAGCCCTTGGGATGCCTCTTTTCGGAGGGATTTGTCGAAGCGAGTCTCCCTCGGCCTAGGCTTGTCGGTCGTCGAAGGCTGAGCCGGTCCCGGAGCATCAGTTGTAGTGGGTTGATGATCTTCAGCTGGGTTTTCAACCACAGGTTGGGATTGCACCCCAGACCGCGTGACGACGGCTGTAGCTTCTTCGATGTCTGCCGAGATTGTGCGGCAGGATCTAATTTTTCTATTCTTTTTCTTGCAGATAGAAGACGATATGGGCCGAGTCACTTCCGATACCAAGTCTGGATGGATCCACATGACCTCCCCTCATGATGTGGTGAGGGGCACTAGACCAGCAGCCTGATCTCGGAAAGGTAGAAGATTAGCAATCTCCATTGTCGCCAGAGGGATAGGGACCACTCCGTCTTGAGTTTTCGTCGGAAGAAAGCTGCCGAATTGTACCGCCCATATTTGCTGCCACCGTTACCTCTTCGAAATCGATGGCCAAAGCGTTCGAATCGATGAGGTTTTGGATATGCCATTTCAGCTGGTAGTAGTCGTGTGTAGCATGATGGACGTAGCAATGATAATGGCAGTACTTTGGGTTCTCCATCTCTGCCGGCCGCGGTTCCCGTCTTGGTGGAGGAAGCTGAATTCTGTCCCCTTGTATGAGCATGTCCAAGATGGGCTTGACGTGACCGTCTTCGAAGGAGTAAGTGATTTGCGGCCATTGTTTGTCTGCTGGCTTTGGCTCAGGTTTCTGTGCCGTGTCGGCCACCATAGCCTGCTTTCTCCTGCTGTCCCAATTGTTGGAGGGGCTACCCCCATTATAGTTGTTGGGACGCTTGCCCTTGTTCTCTCCGTCCGAGATGTGCAATCCCAGTTGGCGAGCCTTCTTCAATCATTCTTCGGCGCTTGTGGCGCTGATGATGAACGTCTTCCAGTCCTTGAATTGACTTTCTCCCATCCAGAGACTGATTGTTGGGAGGAGTCTCTTTTGGCAAATTTCAATCAAGGAGGAATCTGGATTTCCAGAGGGCAACTTCATGGCGGTTTGGTAGAACCGCTCGATGTAGTTCCTTGTCAGCTCTTTCTTCCATTGGACGACGTCCATGAGGGTGGACATGGTGATGTCCTGTCCTACTTCGTAGAATCTTTCCAAGAACATGCGCTTGAAGCCGGCGAAGGAGTGGATGCAGTTGTCCGGCAGGTTGCGATACCAGTCGAAGGCGACTCCTTCCAATGCCCTAATGAATAATCGTGTGAGAATGGCATCGTCATAGGGCAGATGGTCGGTGGTGACCTCGAAGTAAGTGATGTACCGACTTGCTAAGGTCTTGCCATCATAAGGATTGATATTGAACGGCTTATATCTTGGTGGGAATGGAATATCCCTCTATACAGCAGGGTATGGTTGTCGTATTCTGAGGTCTTGAGAGTTTTCTCGAGCGTAGAACATGGCTCGGAGCTCCTGGACCTCTCTTCTCACTTTGCGTGCTTCGTCCACGACGGTGGGGGCCGTTGTTTCCGGAGGATTGTTGCCCGGGTTCGGTGCCGCTGAGTTCGAGTCCGCATTAACCGCGGGACCCGCACTTGCTTGGCCAAGCATCCCTCCTTGGAGATTTGGAAGGGCCACTTTGATCTCGTCTACAGACTTGACAGGGGCATGTAGTATGGCATCTAGAGTATCGATGCGTTGGCGATCACTGGAACCACCTTGGTTGCTATCTGTCATGAATACCGTCTTCACATGAGGAGAGATAGACGGAGCGGTGGAGGAAGCGCTCTCTGAATCGTATCCCTGTAGTGAGAAGTCATCGGGGTATGTGGGTATATTCCCTTCTGACTCAGACTCGGAAGGAACAGTAACCCCAGTCTCCGAGTTCGCCTCGTCGTGGGAGTTGTGGACGTCCTCAGGGACGTCGAGGTTTGCGACATCCAATAGAAGAATTGTCTCCTCCGGCTCATCTTTTTGGAACATTGGGTTGCTGTGGAGACTCGGAGCGGTGCTACCCCTAGCCTCAGCAACCCCCTGCGTTATGGACGACGAATCCCCCACTGTAGCAGATTATGTCTTAGAGCGAGTACCTTAGAAAACTCCGGTGGTGGGCACCCGCTTAGACGACAGTCTTTTAGTCGTAGTGGTTGAGATCTTCGGGCTGGGAACATTCGTCTTCTTCCCCCTTCCATCAGCGGGGACTTTTCGAGCAGAGTTGCAGGAGACGACGGGTAGTGCCTCGTCTTCTGAAGATGGCTGTTGCAATCTTTGAAAGACAGACTGTCGGTCTTCTTGTATCGTCGTGCTATTGCAGCAGCAGTTGACGATGACTTGGGTGCAGTGACGTCCGTGGGAGGACTCTTTGCACCCCGATGCATCTTCTTTTTCCTTGCGTTTGTGGAGGATGGCCTCACGCAAGTCACTTGCTTTGCTGGTTCGGGAATTTCGGGCACGCGAGTGTGTAGGCCTCCCGCCTGCTTCCTGATTCGAAGGTAGCTCGTATACCTGCCTTCGTTTTTATTGGAAGATGCTTGATGACTATCCCGCCTATTGGCCGTAGGGGACAGGGTACAAGTAGCTTTATACAACTTTCCATTAGAAGCCCGCATGATAATCAGCAGGACGCTCCGATAGTCAGAGGTTGGGGCAGCTAACTAGGCTTGGTGAGCCCGCGCTGCCATAGACTTCTTCCTTTTAGCACTTACGGGTGCGTAATAGGAAGAGTCCAAGTTGGATACCACAGAGTCTGGCTTATCATCCAGAGAACCATCAGGGTCAGGACCGCATGAGAGATGGTCGAAGACTGATCGAGAGAAGCGTGGAACAGACGCTATGCGGCTAGGATTGGAAACCGTGCAGGCTGTCTGCATGCGGCTGTCTTTAGCTGTCGGATGAGTTATTCTTGTGCGACTAGGAGTCACGACCGTGCAGGCTGGCCGCATGCGGTTGGCAATTGTGGCCGCATGGATTTTCTGTAAGCGATTGACTTCAGTAACCGCATAAGTTTCATCCATGCGGTTGGCAACTGTAGCCGCATAAGCTATACGGCTGACAGATGTGGCCGCATGAGTTTTCTTCATGCGGCTGGCGGATGTAGCCGCATGAGCTTTTTCTATGCGGCTAGTACCCTCATGCGGCTCGGATCGCAAAGAGTTCCTCTTTGCCCCTGCAAGTCCAGCATCATAGTATTTTTTTCTGTCGGACTTGGGGACAACAGAGTTGTCTATGGTTTGAAGTGGGGCCACAGGAGAGTCTTCTCCGACGTCTTGAATAACAGAGGGTATCTCTGCAAGAGCTTCGGTATGAGCAAATGATCGGGGTCTCCACTCCTTGCGGGCCTTCTTCGTACGGGCTTGCTTCTGGACCGGGCCAGTGCTCTTGTCGGAGAGCGTTTCTTCAAACGCCTGTTGGTCGAAACAGACGACCATCTTCTGTTGCGTGGAGCCAAGCTTGGCTGCATCCGACTGCGTCACCAACTCCTCAGCCGTAGAAAAGTTTGTCCCCAGCGGAGTCGCCATCGTGTTTGCCTTGAAATATAAAAGAGCAGCACAGTTTTATGGGAGGACTGGACTTTTACTTCACGTTACAAACTCGCTTGTACAAAGAAAGCCTAGGGACAAAAACCTAGGTACAGCAATCTATGTACAATTGTTTATTTTTTATTCTGGGGGGTGACGGTAGAGGCTCGGGAAAGCGACGGCAGCTCTGCCTTACTCCTTGGACGATCGGACGTAGCCTTGGCTCGTGTGACGAGATGCTTGGCATTGACGAAGGAATGCTCTTCTTGCTCTCCTCGTATTGCTCTTCTGGCTTCTCTCTCTGTGGATTCATCTCTGTGTATTTTTCTCTCTGATTGTTGGGAGAGCATCCTTTTGTAAGGGAATGGCACCTTGCTATTTATAATAGTGAGGGGCATCATTAGGGTTTGCAATGATTGCCCATTCTCTAAGTGACGGCTGCCTGGTGAATGATCAATCTGGGCCATTAATCTTGAGCGTGAAGGATCTGGGCGCTTAATGAGGATTATGCCATATCATGTCAGTAATCAATGTTGATTGCAATAAATCCCCATCATTATGATTTGCTGATGTCCGCAAATCTAAATGAATCAATTTAATTCATTCTCTTGCCACGTGTCCCAAATTATTGGGATCTTACCCAAAATTTGATTATCTTTAGGACACGTGTCCTGTCGTCCTTGTTGAGTCGCAGGAGGAGCGTTCATATTTGGGCCGCATGAAGGTCGTCATGACCGAGCCACATAAAAGATTTCATGACCGAGACGCATGAATAGTCTCTATACTCGAACCGCATGAAGGTTGTCATGACCGAGCCGCATAAATATGTTCATGACCGAGCCGCATGGGGGTCTTCATGGCCGAGCCGCATGAGAGTCTTCATGACCGAGCCACATGGGTTTCTTCATGGTTGAGCCGCATGGGGGGCCTTAATGATTGAACTGCATAGGTTTCTATGTACTGGCCGTGTGAACTCGTTTAGTCTGGCTGCATAAACTTGCCTCAAAGCTGCGAAGATTTTCTCCAGTTCCCTAGGAAGATAATGCTCTTGTGTCAGTCGTCATGACTACTTTACGTCAGGGCTGTCAGCTGTCAGCCGTCAGAGCATTAATTGTGTTTGAATGACGCTGGGTACAGCTGTTCTGAAAAGACACGTGGCTTCCCTTTGCATGCCGTATGGAGTCCACTTGAGCTGCCTATGTGTTTGAGCCGCATGGGACTCCTGAGCCGCATGCGGCTCCTTGGCCGTATGGATCATTTTCTCTTCTTTTTCATGCTTCTACACCTAGTCCAGATGGAGTTGTCTCTGCGAAGCTTTCACTATAATTTTATTGAACAGGCGTCGGTGATGTGCGCTAATCTGGTAAAGCTAAGTCCTCCCGCATCGGTGGGTTTGGCCATAGTATCCCAGCTGGCCCATTGGTGCTTGTCCTTACCGTCGAGGTGGCCCCAAAAGAAGTTGGTGAAAAGGGACTCGACCGAGGAGAGGACTTTCTTGGGGGGAGCAGACGGCTATGGTGTAGATGGGAATGGAGGATAGGACATCTTTGATAAGGATCATCTTGCCTTCCAGAGAAAGGGTCCCATTGTGCCAACCTACGATTTTTCTTTTTATTTTATTCACCAAACCCTCAAAAATGCCAGAGTTCGATTTACCGTACACCAGCAGGCATCCCAGGTAGGATAATGGTGGATATGCGGTGGAGAAGGAGGCTAGGTTGGTGAGGGTGGATGAGTGATTCCGGTCGACGTTATGATGGGTGTAGATGATGTTTTTGTCAGCGTTGATGCGTTGGCCAGAGCATTTGGTGTATTTCTCTAGAGTGCTGCAGACCACCTCCACCGACCCGATGTCCCTAGAAGAGAAGATGAGGATATTATCGGCATAGGCCAAATACGTGATGAGAGGGCAGCCCGTAGTGGTGTGATAGTGATAGAATCTGGTTTCTGCTGAGCGCATCTGTAGTGATGATGAAAATGGTGGCGGATAAAGGGTCACCTTGTCGTACCCCGTGGCTGGATCTGAAGAACCCGTCGGTGTGCCCGTTGATGACCGTGGAGAACCAAGAGTTGTTAACGGACCTGAAGGTGATGTCGATGCAAGTCTCTGAGAACCCGAAGGCCCTGAATACCCAAATCATGAATTGCCAATCCAGACGGTCATAGGCTTTCTCTATGTCAAGTTTGATGGCGACATTCCCCTTGGACGGGAATTTCATGCAAGTGATCATCTCCTGAGCGAGCAAGATGTTATCAGTGATGTTCCGACCGGGGACGAAGCCGCTCTGCTCCTCGAAAATAATCTTGGGGAGAAGAGTGGACATGCGGGTCACAATGATCTTGGAGATGATTTTATTGGTAAAGGTGCATAGGCTGATCGGTCTGAAGTCTTTGAATGTCTCCGGGTTATCTTTTTTAGGGATCAGGATAAGATTGGCTCGGGAGATTGATTTGGTGTAGCTTGCACCTTCGAAAAATGCCACCGCGGCATCATGAAAGTCAGGCCCGATAATCTACCAACAAGAACGGAAGAAGACTCTGGAGAAATCGTCTGGTCTGGGAGCGTTGGGTTCGTCAAAGGACCAGACAGTCGACTTGACTTCCTCCGGGGAGGGGGATCAACAGCATTACGTTCTCCTGCTCGCTGATCAGGCTGGGGACCTTAGCCAAGAAAGCCTCATCTTTAACGACGTCTATTTTGGAGAAGAGTTTGGTGTAGAAGTTGGCGGCTGCCATGTTGATGCTTTTCTGGTCTTTGGGGAGGATGTCGTTGTCGATCAAGATTTGGTGAAGATTGAGTTGATTTCTGCGGCCCTTGACGCAAGCGTAGAACAATCCTGAGTTTCTGTCCCCCACAGAATCCCAGGTCAATCTGGTTTTTTGCTTCCAGAATTTTGTCTCGACCTTCAGCCTAGACTTGAGTAGCGCCTTGGTAAGGTTCAGGGCGAAGCGGGCTTCCAGCGAGCTGTTCGAAGCGAACAGGATCTCAGCACGAGCGACGTCATCTTTAGCTATCTTGATAGCTTGGAAAATATTACCAAAAGCGAGTCTGCTCCAACACGATAATGCACCCCTGGTGGCTTTGAGCTTGATTGCTACACAGACGAGGGGGTTAGGGTTGTTGGTCGATCTCTACGTGGAGGCCATGATGTTCCTAAAATGAGGGTGGTGGCTCCAGAAGTTCAGAAAGCGAAAAGGTTTTTTATCTGGGTGGAGTTGCTGCTGGTCGCCATTAGGAGAGGGAAATGGTTCGATTCTTTGGTGTTAAGGTGAGAGAGATTTGTGATGAGATCCAGGTCTACCCACAGGTTGTCTACTAGCACTCGATTCAGACGGGAGTATTGTCTGCGGGCGCCTTCTTGCATGTTACACCAGGTGAAAGCATTGCCGAAGAACAGCAAAGGGGACAAGTGGGCGTTGAAGATGAATGTGTTGAAGTCAGTCTTCGTCGGCTGGGGGGTGGGCATCCCCCCTATTTCTTCTCACGACGTGAGATCGTGTTGAAGTCTCTAAGGCAGAGCCACGGAAGGTTGTTAAGGTGTTGGTGGGTGTCCATGAGGGCATCCCAAAGGTTCTTACGCTCGGGGTAGTTACAGCTGCCGTGAATAACAGAGATGAGTACTCGATTCTTAAGGGAGGGGTGCTCTACCCAGCAGGAGAGCGCCTGATTAGAGTTGTTCACGATGCCGAATCTGTATTCGGTGGTGCAAAAGATCCAAATGTCATGGCATCCGGCAACTGCGGATGCGAAGTCGAGTTAAAGTTGAATGGATTTGAGTTTTCTTTGGGAGATTTTGGGTTCAATGATGATCAGAATATCGATTCGGTAGATTTTCTTGAGGCTAATTAATCTTCTCAAGGTAGGTTTGTTGGCCAGCCCCCTAACATTCCATGAGAGAATGTTAGGCATTTGGTTGTTTGTGGAGGGGTGGGTATTGAGCTTAGTGGCTGACTGAGTCGTCATGGCCGTGAGCTCTAGTTTTTCTTTCTTATTGATGGACTTTTTGGAGGCTCTCTGCGGTGCCCCGATAACGTCATCCGCCGAGTTCGACATGCCGCGAGCGTAGTGCTAGATAACCTCCTTCTGGGGAGACATCTTCTTTGCCTATCTCGGTAAAAGCACAGATGGGGTTGTCGGGGTCTAGGAAACCTGCTTCTATGTCCTGCTGAAGCATGTCAGCTGGGACTATACTCAGTGTCGCCGGATCGATCGTGAAATCTCTCCCGGGGATAAGAGGGGATGAAGCGAAAGGGTCAGGATGGATGATCAAAAGCCACCTGATATGCTCCGTCGCTGCTCGGGGGAGTTTTATTTGTCTGGTGTGGTTCAGTGGACTTCTCGTTCCCCTCGGAAGAGGTCGAGCTGGATTGGAGTTTCTCTCAGAGAGTGTCCAAGGGGGTGAAGTTGAGGATGTCGAACTGGTTATTGAGAAGGATTCCTGGGGGTCATAGGGCGCGATGACCTTCTCCGAAGAGTGAGAGGATCGTGGGCTGGGAGAGCTACCGCTATCGACGAAGTGGGAGTAAGAATTAGGTAGGGGGAATGGGGGATGTGGAAATAGTTTCGACGTCTTTCGGAAGCGCGGCTTGCGGGGGGCTTTCTTTTGAAGCTCCGGGTGAGCTTTGAAACAATGTCTAGTGATGTGGCCTCTGGACTGGCAGTGCCTACAGAAGATTATGTTGTTGTCGTACTCCAGATTTTGGAAGTGTGACTGTCCCCCGAGGTCGATCTGAACCTGGTTGGGGGTCTGAAGATAGGTCGAGTTCCACGCATATCTTTGCGTAGTTGCCTTTGGATAGGGTGCAGGTTTTTTATGCGATGGCCACCAGAGATCCGAAAGAGCTTGCGATTCTTTTGAAAGCTGCCGACGCAAAGCAGACTAGGGGAGGTTTGGGAGGATGATCCACGCCGAGATGATTGAAGAGTCGACTGTTGGGTTGTAGTCGGAGGACCATTTGGCGATCTTGACACTGTGGGCTCCGACGCATGTGGTGCCTTTGGCCCAGACTAACGAGTAGTCGGGGTCTGTTGAAAGGTGGAGAAGCAAGTGTTTAGGGTCCAGCGGGGCAATCTTGTAGGCAGAGATGATCCCCCAACCTGCGATAGCCTCTTGTGCAACAGTGATCTTGGGGCACCCTGAGGGGAACTTTAACACGAATATCCTCGCAAAGCTGCTGGCGAAGATGGAGGATAACTCTGCAGAGGAGAACGGGACACAGATGGTATGCCCGTCGAACGGGCTTAGGAAATCGATGTCTGGTAACTCAGTGTCAATGGTCGGAGGAGAGAATTGCGTCCCACGATCTGGCCTCAAAATATTTGTGAAAGATTTCCCGAAGGAGACCCCCGAGATAATGGGCGCATGGGTCGCGGGGGGTGTGGGCGTATGACCGCCTAGGGACGTCCCACTCACTGAAAGGGAGGATCCACGATAGCGGGCGCATGGGCGTCCCTGGCACATAGGAGACCTGCGATAGCGGGCGCATGGGCATCCCCGGTGGGCGCATTCGAACCCGGCATCCCCCGGGTGCGGGCGCATGCAGCAGGAAAGGAAGCCGGAGTAGGTACATGACCGGCCTGGCCGGTGATGAGGGGCACCGCTGAGGGCGCATAACAGCCTGCGGCAGTAGGGGTATACAGCCAGCCGGGCATCCGGGGCAGAGAGGGCACAAGCGGCCAGGAAGTAGGCGATAATGGGTGCATGGCTAGCGATCCCCGAGGTGGGCGTATGACCTCTCACACAAGACGGGGCTGCAGGGAGATGCGGGGACGCCGGTCCAACAATGGGCATATGGCTGTCTCGCGACGAAGAGGGTGCATAACCCGGCAGCGAGGAGGGTCATAGCCCACGGTTGATGTGGGCGCATAGCTAGCGACTCTTCCCTCCTTCACCATGGAGAGGGGGAAATTTGAAATTCGAATTGGAGAGCAACAGTTTTAGGCCGAAACTACCCAAGTCCGAGGAGCCTGAAGCTCCTGCGGTCCAGCCGGCCGGACTGCACGGAGGAGGGTCGACGGGGGGTTCCACCAACGAACGAGGTCACCGGAGGGGGAAGCTACGCCGGGAGGGGTCGGCTCCTGCTGCGAACCCTGGCGAGAGGTGGCTAAAGGCGGAGCGGGGGCGCGAAGGAACAGGGGCCCGGGAAGGGAGGCTGGGGTGGCCATCGGAGCTTTGGGGCCACCCCGGTGGGGTCGATGCCGACGAGGGTGAGCTGCACCGGTGACCAGGGGGACGGCCCGGGGGCCTCTCGGGTCCGTCCGTGCGGATCGAGCGGGGGGAGGTACGACAAAGAGCGGAAGGCGACGGACCGGCCCATACGGCACTGGGGGGAGAGGAGGAGGGCCTGACGGCGAGCAGCCGGAGCGGCGCGCCCCCGGCGCCGGGAACGGGAGTGGGGGGAGTTATGAATCCATAGGGAGAGCTTGGGAACAGGGGAGAAGAAGATTTTGGTATACATATATATATATATATATATATATATATATATATATATATATATATATATATATATATATATATATATATATATATGTATGTATATATGGAAAATTCTTTAATATATTCCATGTAAAAATTTGTATCGATACATCCCAAATCTGAATCATTGTATGTTGATCCAATGGTTTAGATTAAATCTGAAGTCAAAGTAACAGGTAAAGTCAAAGTCAAAGTAAAGACCTTTCACAATTTCCAATGCATTTTCAATGCAATTGTTTGGGATGTATTGATACATCCCAAATCTTATATATATATATATATATATATATATATATATATATATATATATATATATATATATATGGAAATTTCTTCAATACATCCATCCTAAAAATTTGTATCGATACATCCCAAATCTGAATCGTTGGATATTGATCCAATGGTTCATATTAAATGAGTTTTCTTGGACTATTAATAGAGTAGGAAACATCATTTAATGCAGTTTTTGACTTTTGACCTCTTGGTAACTTACTAGTATAGGTCATTCTTGACTTTAATTTTTTTAATGAACACCCTAAATTAACTCATATTTACTTTCTTTTTAAGGAATATTTTGGGGGTATCCTGCATGTTGCATGTTATATTAAACCGGAAGAAATATGCTTCTTAGATTCTTTTATATAAATATGATAAATTTTCGTCCAAATTATCAAAGTTTATAAGCATTGGACTCTAGAAACGAAGTTCATAAAATTTGTACATAGAGAAACGAAGGGTTCATTTGGATATGTTTTCTGAAATTTGGTTCTAAAAGTAATTTTCTAAAAGTAAGTTATAAAGTTGTTTTCTGAGTATATAGATTTTGACTTTGCTTTTGGTTACTTTCATCCGAAAAATAATTTTCAAATTATTTTTGAATATGTTGTTTGGTAAAATAATTTTAGAAAATAATTGGTTTAATAAAATTGTGTCATATTTGTTGTGTTCGTTTTCTATACGATGTGTCCCGCCACCTATCTAACTCAAATTCAGTTCCAATAGGAGATCATGTCCCCGTCGCTGCGGCTACGTCGCAGAAGAAGGGGGAGAGTTCAACATCGACCACAAGACGCTCACTTATTCTCGACTCCGGCCGACTTCGAGTGCTCACGAGAGGAGGAGTTCTACAGACTTTGAGAGGATTGGCCGCATTTCTTAGCAACGAGGAGCAGCGGCAGATGGCGTAGAGGAGCAACAACAACAACTAGTTGGTCGACACGAAGCTCTCGGAGTTGGCAAGGAAGAAGAGGACGAGGAGATCGTTCGTTAGGCTGACGTTCTCGACCACAGACCACCCTCGTCTTCCCGCACGCCACGAGAGAAAAAGATGGAGAAGAGAATGGCGAGGAAGCACAAATTTTTTGGGAGAAGATGGAGAAGACATTTTTGGTGTTGTTAGCTTCAGGAAAGAGAAGACTTTTTGGGGGGGTGGTGAGCTAGTTAGGGGAGGGAAGGAGCTCGGGTCCCAAAGAAAGAAGTGCTCTCCCAAAACAACTTTTCTCTACTTTCATAAACTGAGTTTAAATGTATGTTTCCAAAAGAAATTTTTCAAAAGCAGTTTTGGAGTATCGACTGCCAAACACTCTTTTTAACTGACATGACGTTTAAACTCAAAAATATGAGTTTTAAAACATAACCAAACAGTGCCGAAGCGCGTTTCTCTTTATGTTCTCAAATCTTCTATTATATAAAGAGGTTTCAAAACGTTTCAAAAATGAGCCGTCTAAACTGTATGAATATCATGGACAATTTTATTTTTAAAAAATTACCGAAGATATAAAAGTTAAAGGTCTGTTTGGATAAACTTTCTGAAAAGAAGTTATAAAATTGCTTTCTAGATATATAGATTCTTATTTTGTGTTTGGTTACGTCCATCTGAAAAATAATTTTAAGAACAAAAGTTAAAAATTTATGTTTGGTAAAAAAATTGTATAAAATAATTTTTATAAAATAATTCTTAAAATCTTTTTATCCTGTGTCCTCCACCATATCTAACACATATTGTTCAAGCCATCCTGATCCAACTGGTTTCGTGTCTGTGTAAGAATAGATCCAGATGGACGAAGCCAATTGGTAATTCCTCTGTTAAAAAAATGAAAAATAGATGAATAAAAAAAATTATGAATAAAACTTTCTCTCATTTAGTCCGTACAAATATCTATTTAAAAACTAAATTTAAAATTTTTTAAAACTAAATTTAAAGAGAAAGAAATATCAGAAAATATTTAAATTGGTTAACAAATTTTAGTTCAAATATATTTAAATATTTGAACTATTTCAACAATATCATAAATATATTTATCCATAAGAAATTATAAGTAAAATTTAAGTAATTTTTTGCAAAATTTATTTAAAATATAAATATACATACAACAAATTTTAAATTTAGTTTAAATACTAAATTATTTTGTGATAAGATTCGAAAGAAAGAAAGAAAATAATTTAACGTGCAATGCACGTGCATCTTCTAGTTATGCATAAAATGTCCAACCTAAGGGCATATAAGCCTAGACAGTTGAGAGAGAACAATTTGGTAAAAAAAATTGCCCAATTCCTAAACATTTTTCTTACAGTTTTTAATTATCTTTATTTTGATGTGATAATTTTCTATGATAGGTAAAAAATATCTTTCCATTGGATGCTTTTCTTACAATTTTTTTTTAGTTTATTCACATACAATGTTATATATAGTATATGTATATATACTTATAATATGAAAATTTAGTTTACATCTTAAAATATTCAAAAAAAAATTGAGTGAGTTAAGATTTGAACCCTAATCCTCCTAAATCAAGCTCACCCCAATCAAAGTTTGGATCCGCCTTTGTGCTAATGTATTTTGGAGTTGTTGTACATAGAAGAAATGAGTGTTGAGTCATTTGAGGTTATGTCACCAAGTTTTTCATGTTCATTGAGTCACTTTGCGCCATTACATGATATCATTTTAAAGTTTTTTGGTAAACCGTATTTGGAGCTGGATTTTAGCATTTTATGTATTTGTAATCAAATTCATGGAATCCTATACTTGGTTGGAGGTGGATTTGGATATGGAAAGTATGACCAAATCAAAAATTTAGATTTGGAAGAAAGAAAGTTGAATTTGGGAGGAATAAGTTAGTTATTTTTTTAATAATTTTGTCATTTAATTAATTAATTAATTAATTAATTAATTAATCGTCTAATAATTAGTTTATTTTTTAAAAATATTTAATTTATAGTTAATTAATAATTAACTAATACTTGATTAAAAACTAGTAATTATTCTTATTTTTAAAATTAACTTTTTTAGAATTAATAGTTAGTTATTATTTTTATAAAAATTAACTAATAGTTAGTTATTATAATTATAATCGAAATTAATAATTAACAATTTAATATTTAATATTTTATAATAGTCTTAATTACAATTAATAACTTCATAATTATAATCATAATTGTAAAAATTTATTAATTATAACTATAATCTTAATTAATAATTTATGAATTAATATAAAATTATAATCATAATTCATAATATTAGTTTTATTATAATCTTAATTAATAATTTATTAATTATAATATTATTATAATCTTAATTAATAATATTTTAATCACAATTATAATCATAGTTAATAATTTAAAATTTAAAATAATTTAAAATAATATTTTGTTAATCATCATTATAGTCTTAATTAATAATTTATTAATCATAGCTATTTATTTATTAATTTTAACTATAATTATAATTCTAATATTTGATTAATAATTATTTTATTATTTTTAAATTAATATCCAATTATAATTATAATTAATAAATTATTATTCTTATTATAATTTTAATGTGAATTTTACTTCTAAAGTTAATTTTAATATTAGTATCAATATTAATGTAATTTTTTAATTTAAATTTTAACTATTTTTTGGTTGTAATTTAATTTTAATCTTAAATTAAAATTAAAATTTTATTTTAAATTTAAATTAATTTAATTTTGAAATTTGCTACGTGATCAATTGGAGTTAGGGGTGTGCACATATGGGTCAAACCAACCGCATCGAACCGAACCAAACTTGTACCACAAATTAAATGGGGCTTTGGCTCGGGCTCGGTTAGTGTTCAAACTCGTACACTAAAACTAGTCTAGCACGATCATTTCGCGTGTGTAATCGAACCGAGTTCAAACATCATTTTTCACTACGCACTAGCATGTAACAATGATACGTGTTAATGGTAGTTATTAATAAAAGAAACTATTAAAATAAAATTTTGTTAATTTGATCAATTGAATTAGGGGGTTTTGCAGATGTGGGTCAAACCGGCCGCATCGAACTATATCAATCCGAACCGATAGACTATCAATCGTACAGATGGTCTCGTAACATTAATGTTAATATTAATATTAGTTTCAATATTAATGTAAAAGAAATCAAAATAATATTAATATTCACTTTTTTACAAGAAATTTTTTAGTTTAAATTTTAACTTTTTTAATTTTTAATTTAAATTTACAACATGCATTAATATTAAATGAATAAATGATATTGAGATTAGATTGACCATACTTTAATATTTTTCTCAATAGGATAGTGGGTTCATGATATTTATTAAAAGTCAAAATTATGATATTTGCTTAAATTTTTGATAAATGATATTAAAATTAAAGTTAGAATTCAAATATACTTTGAAAAATGATATTAAAAATACTGTAAATATTAAAAAGATGGTTAATATGACAAAATGTCATAATAAAAAAATCTGTTCTCTTAGAAAATATTATCATTAGAAAAGTAAAAAAATATTATTGTTAAAAAACCAAAACATATTTTTTTTTAAATAAGTGACCAGTAGGCGTTTAATACAATTTAAAAGCAAAAAAAATATTTTATTGGGTGAAATATGCATTAAAAAATCAATTTTCTAATGATCCAAAAACTGTAGCTAGAATAGGCTACCATAAATTTGGGTAGACTACAAGTGGATTAACCTATATAAAAAATAAAATAAAAATTTATATGAATTTTTTTGGGTGAGCTCAAGCCCACCCCAATCAAAGTTTGGATCCGCCTTTGTGCTAATATGAGTTTTCTAGGGCCCCCCCCCCCCCCCCCCCCCACCAAACAAGGTTGAACCTCTCAATTGTGTGTGTGCGTGAAATTTAGAATAACAATAATAATAAAAAATAATTTATTATTTATGATAATTTTATTTTAATAGTACTGGTATATATTTAGGTGTCTTGTATGCATTTTTACTAATTAAAAAGAATAAGTAATATATTTTTAAATTTTTTACTAATTTAGAAGCAGTTCCTTAATTTTTACTACTTTAAAAGTCCAAACAATCACCCTTTAATTTTTTTCCATATACCTAATTTTTTGAACAACAATTTATTCACTAAAGCCTTAACGTTTCTTATTATATAATAATATAGATTTGATAGTTGTTTGAATTTTTGTAATTTTTAATATTATTGTGTTTTATTATTCCAATGGACGAGTTCACCATTTAAGTCCGTTCCATTTAATAATTTCTCAACTATGACTGAGATAATATTATTTTAAAAACCAATCGTTATCAAAAATAAAACACAATTAAGCTATTTTAGATTCTTTTTTGCCATTATATTATACTACGTTAGATTAGATTAAAATAAATAATGTTTGTTTATAAAATATGAATTACATGAATTTAAATCATGGATTTATTAGTATACATTATTTAAAAACATTGTTTAGATTTAAATTTCAGATTGGATTGAAATCATAATTTAGTTAGGATTTTAGTTGGATTATACTATATTTATGGTTTGGTAGCATGTGTTTGAATGAATTTTAAACATAAAATTAAAAAATAGCATATTACACACATTGTTTAAGTATTTCTACGTACAATTTTTTTTATTGTACACGCAGATCTACTTGTCCGTGATTACAAAACGTGATTCTGAAAGCAATCTTCCTAGCAGAGCCAGAGTCCTCATTGAATTCGAGCAGTTTAATATAGGGTGAAAAAGTCCGAGCTCTCTAGCCTAGTGGTATTAGAGCGGACACCCGGAGGGATTGGCAAGGTTCGAGTCCCCCAATTGTGTGCGTGCGTGGGATTTCAAAAAAAAAATATAGGGTGAAAAATGTAAATGTTGAATGTACAATGTCCAACAAATTATGGTAATCTAGGAGGGTTTTTATTAATAAAATGAGCAGGTTAATATGATATGCTATATCAGGTAAAACCAAAGTCAAAGTAAACACCTTTCATAATTTTTAATATAATTGTTATATATATAACCTTAAAATTATATTAAAATTTGTGATATATATATATATATATATTTTTTTTTTGTGAAATATATATATATATTTTAAGAAACCCCCTCATTTTATTAATCAAGGCTCAAAATGCCGAAGCCTGACACGTATACAAGGCAAAAGCCGACAAAAGTATACTACCAAAGGAATAAGGGTAGAGAGGTGTTCGCGGCCGCCAAAACTAATAGATGGACTGATGCCAGAATGCCGGAGAGCTGTGGGAGCAGAGGGAACTCCTTTTGCGACATTGCCGATGAATTTCTCGGGTTAGCTGTTCGGCAGAGTATTGATGTCCTTCGTATCTCGCTTTGTTGCGATTTTTCCAAATTGCCCAGGTTACGGCCGCTGTTACGATCTGGTGGCCGTGGGATGCGCCTCCCCAGAGTGCCAGAAGACCGTCAAAGCGCCCGTCTCCTGGGGCGATATTGTAGTAGTGATTGAGGGTGCTCCAGATTTGGTCAGGGAGGCTTCCTTCCCGGAAGATGTGGTCAATAGTCTCTGTCTGACGCTCGCTACAACAATTACAAGCAGACGCCAGGCTAATGCCGATGGAGTTAAGGATCTCATCGGTTGGCAGTTTCTTTCTCATGACTCTCCACAGGAGGAAGGACCATTTCTTAGGGATGCAAGAATGTCAGTATCGCGCAATGAAGTGTTCTTGACCGTTCTCATGGATCGCGCATCTCGCCGATCGCACTAAGAAAGTTCCAGAGGCTTCCAGCGACTACCTCAGCTTGTCCGCTTCGGGCCCAAGAATAAGACCGAGCTGACGAATGATGTCCACCGTATCGTTGTCGGACCAATCGCGGATCTTGTCCCAATTCCAATCATTATTGGTGGGATTCCACAGGTCTTTGATCTTGCTATTTCTGGGGGAATCGATAATGTTCAGGATGAGGCAGTCTCCAATCCACCTCTTCAGGAAGGGGTTGGCCCCGCCTGTGCCCAGGTGGAGTCTGATCGCCGGCTCCGATAGGTCTTTGCCTCGTAAGATGCGACGTCAAGCCGCTGAGGACCTGCTGTTAGCTGTGGCCATGGCCGGGTGGATATGTTTGAAGTACCTGGCCTTCATAAACTTGGTCCTCAGGTTTTGGCTAGTACGTAATTTCTACCACAGTTTCATCGAGAAAGCTTTGACGATGCGGTCGAGTTTGGTGAACCCAAGCCCGCCGATCGCGATCGGGGTCGCCATGGTATCCCAGCTGGCCCAGTGGTATTTGTCTTCCCCCTTGTTGTGCCCCCAGAAGAAGTTGCAAAAGATCTGCTCGATTGATGCGATAACCTTCCTGGTCGGGGAGCAAGCCGCTAAGGTATGGATGGGGACGGAGTTGAGCACATGTTTGATAAGGATAATTTAACCTCCTGGGGATAGAGTGGCGTTATGCCATCCATCGATTTTGTTCCTGATTTTGGAGATCAAGTTCTCGAAGATGCTGGCGTTAGATTTCCCGTACACCAGGGGACAGTCTAGATAGTTGAAAGAAGGATGTGCCACCGTGAAGGAAGTTAGGTTGGTGAGTCTGGCAGCGCTCTCGGCTTTGATGCTGTGGTGGGCGTAGATGACACTCTTGGATTGGTTGATCTTCTGGCCAGAGCATCTGGAGTACCGCTCCAGGGTGTTATGTACCACCTCCATCGATCCGACATCCCCGGCTGAGAAGATGAGTAAATCGTCGGCGAAGGCCAGGTGGGTAACGGTGGGGCATCCGCTGGACGTATGGTAATGCTGGAAGTTAGGGGTGTTGACCATGTTGTTAAGGTTTCTGCTCAGAGGCTGGACTTGAAAAATCCCTCAGATTGGCCATTGATAACAATGGAGAACCATGAGTTGCTGACTGATCTCCACACGGTATTGGTCCAGTTCTCTGAGAATCCGAATGCTCTGAATATCCAGATCATGAACTGCCAGTCGAGTCTGTCGTATGCTTTTTCTATGTCGATTTTGATGGCGATGTTGCCCCCTCTAGCCAGAAATTTTATGCAGGTGATAAGTTCTTGAGCCAGCATGATGTTGTCCTGGATGTTCCTTCCGCGAACGAAACTGCTTTGCTCTTCCGAGATGATTATGGGGAGAAAGTCTGTCATTCTGGTAGCGATGATCTTGGATATAATTTTGTTGGTGAATGTGCAAAGACTGATGGGGCAGAAATCGCGAAAGGATTTCGGGTTTTCTTTTTTGGGGATGAGGATGAGGTTGGCGCTGGATATCGCTTTAGGGTACGGTGCTCCTTCAAGGAAGGCAATAGCCGCTTCGGTGATGTCCCCTTTGATAATATCCCAGCAGGTACGGATCCCTGTAAAACCATCTAGGCCGGGAGCGCTGTGCTCGTTCAAGGCCCACACCGCTTCTTTCACTTCCTGTTCGGACAGGGGGCGCTCCAACAAAGCATTGTCGGCGTCATTAATATATATATATATATATATATATATATATATATATATATATATATATATATATATATATATATATATATATATATATATATAGATCAAAATCCCCTTAGAAAATCCCCTAAAAAACTCCTCACTCTCAGCCGTAGTTTAATATTAATATTAATTTTAATATCACTGTTAATGTTAATATTAATGTTAATTTTTATTTTTATATTAATGTTAATATTAATGTTAATGTTAATGTTAATGTAAATGTTAATATTAATTTTAATGTTCAGTTTAATTTTAGTATTGAATGTTAATATTAACATTAATATTAACATTAATATTAACATTAACATTGATATTAACATTAATATTAATATTAAACTACGGCTGAGAGTGAGGTTATTTTTTAGGGGGGTATCTAAGGGGGGCTTTTGATCCGCTTCCTATATATATATATTTTAATAAGAACCCCTACTATTATTAATAAAGATCAAAATGTCGAAGCTTGATACAAGGCACAAGGCCAGAAAAGGAACAAAAAAGAAAGACAAGGGGGTCGGGGCGACTGCGCCCGCCAAAACTAAGAGGAGTTGGGTTGCCAGAATGCTAGAGGGCTGTGGGAGCACAAAGAGCTCATTTTGCTGCATTGCTAGTAGATTTCTCGGATAAGCTGATCGGCAGAGTATTAGTGGCCCTCATATCTCGCTTTGTTGCGATTCTTCCAAATTGCCCAGGTAGCGGCCGCTGCAACGATCTGGTGGCCGTGGGATGCAGCTCCCAGTGGGCCAGAAGATCGTAAAAGTGCCCTTCTACTGGATTGATGTTGTAGTTGAGGTTGAGGATGCTCCAGATTAGGTCGGGGAGACTTCCCTTCCGGAAGATGTGGTCGATAGTCTCCGTCTGACGCTCGTTGCAGCAGTTATAAGCAGACGCCAGGCTGATACCGATGGTGTTAAGAATCTCATCGGTAGGTAATTTCTTTCTCGTGACTCTCCACAGGAGGAACGACCATTTCTTAGGGATACATGAATGCCAGTATCGCACTATGAAGTGATCCTGCCTGTTCTCTTGGATCGCGGTTCTCGCCGTCCGCACAGAGAATGCTCCAGACGCTTCCAGCGACCATCTCAGCTCGTCCGCGTCAGTCCCAATGATAAGACCGTGCTGACGAATGTAGTCGACAGTGACATCGCCAGCCCAGTCACGAATCTGATCCCACTTCCAATCGTTGTAAGTGGGGTTCCATATGGCTTTGATCCTGCGATTGCTTGGGGCTTCAGTAATGTTCGGAATGAGGTTGTCACTGCTCCATCTCTCCAGGAATAGGTTAGCCTCGTCGTTGCCCAGATGAAGTCTAATCGCTGGCTCTGCCAGATCACGGCCACGAAGGATACGGCGCCAAGTCGCGGAAGATCTGTTGTTAGCTCTGGCCATCGCCGGGTGAGTGTATTTGAAGTATCTGGCCTTCATAAACCTAGTCCATAGGTTATCGCTCGTCCGTAATTTCCACCACAGTTTCATAGAGAAGGCTTTGATGATGTGGTTAAGTTTGGTGAATCCAAGCCCTTCGATCGCGATCGGGGTGGCCATGGTTTCCCAGCTAGCCCAGTGGCGTTTGTCTTGTCCTTTGTTGTGGCCCTAGAAGAACTTGCAAAAGATCTGCTCGATCGATGCGATGACCTTCCTTGTTGGGGAGCAAGCCGCTAATGTGTGGATGGGGTGGCCTTTCGCGGGAGGGAAGTCTTTCCTTGGAGCTCAGCGGTGGTCTTTCGCGGGAGCCCCTCGCCTTGTGATTCTGGCCTCCTAGCTGGGTCGCAACCTCCCGACGTTCTCCTCCCTACTTTCTTGTCCGTTTGCTCCTGTCCCATGGCCCGGCACCCTCGGGTCCCTTCGCGGGCGTCCCCCTGGACGCCCGATCTTCTGGAACTCCTCGGACTTCCACCCGACCCCCCTTAGTCCGCCCCTTTCCCCTCTCCCTCCCCGTCCCCTCCGTTCTCCGACCTGCCTCGATTTGGACCTTCGTCCCCTCCGCTCCTAATCAACTCGGCTTCGGTCGACACTCCTCCTATTCTCGGCAATGTTATCCTTCCTAGTCACGTGCTTCGCTAGAGAGACCCGGGTGCTCTGCCCCTGGCGGCAGCCCTACCCCATTGGGGGTTGCGCCAGCTGTCGGCTCGGTTCCCCCGCTGGCTCGCTCTTCGAGGATGGCGGAGTTGCTTTTTTCGAATTCAAACTTTTTGATTTTGATTCACCCTGCGTCTTCTTCTGTTGTTGACTCCGTACCCTCTGGAGGGCTCACGGTCCCTGCCTTATTGGGAGGTGCGCTCCTGGGTGAACTTCTTATTGTTGGCGCCATTCCTGAATTGGCTGGTGCGGCACCTTCTGTGTGTGGTGCCGCGGCTAGCCCCTCCTGCTTAGGCGTACAATAGTCTCCTAGTCTGGCTTGTCCTACAGATCTACTGGCACTGGTTTCCTCCCTACTGGCGTACCCTCTCCTCGTACTATCTAAAGCGGGTCCGCACACTCTGGCGCCTCCGCCTTCCTCTTCCCTAGGGGCGTCCCCTGTTCCTGAACCACTCTCTGCCCCCTTGGGGGTTGACTCCTTAGCGCTATCTACCCCTACGACGTCTTATGCTGAAAAGCTCAGACCTGACAGATCGGCCAAGCAGCCCTTGATGTTCCACAATATAGATCTTCCTGACATTGATTACTTGACGGAAACGTCCGTGATCATGGTACCATTCTCCGACGTTGAAATGGCATCGCTGACAGCCTCCTTCCCGCACACCTTTGTCCTCAAATTCTCTACCGGTTGTCTGAAACTTCATAGAGTCCAGGAAGTGATTGCGGGATGGAGGCTCACCGCGGCATATAGGGTGGCCTTCTTGGATCCCAAGCACATCCTCCTGCACCTATCATCAGTCAATGTTCACAAGAACGTATGGTCGGGAGGCACTGGAAGGGTAGATTCCAACCTCATGAAAATTTTCAAATGGTTCCCAAAATTCAACACTGAAGAAGACTCAGCGACCATATCGGCCTGGGTGACCCTTCCCAATCTCCCTCTCATATGCTTTGTCCTGACAGTGTTGATGCGCATCGCCAACTCCTTTGGGACGTATGTGGCTACAGCCGAAGAAACTAGCAACCACTCTAAAGCGAACTACGCTAAAATATGCATGGAGCTCGACCTTTTGAAAGACCTCTTCAACCACATTCAAATCTCGCTCGGCAATATGATGTACATCCAGCAAATTGTTTATGACAATAATATCATATTCTGCAGACAATGTCATATGTGCGGCCACACCACAGAGTATTATTTTCGAGCGCATCCAGAACTGAAGAAAGAAGAGACTCGAAAGGGTGCCCCTTCTGAAATGGACAGGAAACCCTGTCAGCACCATCAATCACCTCTCCTCCCTTTATTCAACTCCCACACTCGGTTTGAAGTCAGCGCCGAAAATTCCTGTACTGAAGAGCAAGACTCCCCAAGTCGAGCTGTCGTGCCTTACAAATCCCTAACTCTCGGCCATTCAAACAAATTTGACATCCTAGCATTAGCACTAACAGACGCTTCACATGAGACTTCTATCACTGAAGAATACTCAGAGCCCCACAACCTGGAAGAGGGAACAGAGAACATCGAGAACCCCGACAAGGAATCAGCAGAGCCTCCGATATCGGAGACCATTTTCAAATCCATGAGGACAGATGACCACCAACACCATGATACTGCAGCCCCTTCCACATCCCATCCCAAGGTACCCATTCAAGCGGACGCTCTGGCCAATATTGGTCAAGCACCAGTGTCCAGGTTTCAACTAACCATTGATGCTGGCCTCACCAGCTCGAATAGTCTCTTTGAAGCCTTGGCCAAAATCGAAGGTGAGGTCTACATGCACCTGACAGAGGAGATAATCGCCCAAGATACAGACAGAACATCCAGGATGAACGGAAAGGCGGAAGCCACCACCAAAAAAAGAGGCGCTAAAGAGGCTACGGCCATGACCACTAGGTCAGCCGCAAAACTCTGTACCCTTTGAAAATATTACAGAAGACGATGACGAATTTTGTACCACCTACTACGGAGCCCATATAAATGATACCTGTGAGCTGATTCCACTGGAGGACCCTACAGCAGTTGATGACACCATCCCTTTAGCGTAGGCTAGTTAGCTAGGAATTATCTTACTTTCTGTTGTTTGTTTCATTTGGACTTGGTGATGTATTATATTTTTTGGATGTTGTTGTTGTATCATATAGACACTTAGACTTATTTCTCCTCTGTTTGTACTTCCTATTGGTGACTTCATATCTATCATATCGAGCTGTTTCTACCTTAGATTGTGATTGAGATTTACCTTCTATCTTGTCCTCCGTTCGGAGAGTATATCTTGTGTAGTTACATTTATACTATGTTAGATGTTGTGACCGAGGACAGCGTTCTACTGCCAATACTGCAACGTAGGCTGGACGTACCCACTTCTCATGCCCCTACACTGGATGCGGGTCGTAACATAATACATGAGTATCGAGAGAGAGCGAGAGAAAGAAGGAAGAAACCCTAACCAAAAACCCTGGTACAGCTTCCCCGAGCCAGGTGTGGCCTCCCTGACCACCTGCAAGATGCCGACGATAGCCGGAGTTGATCGAATGTGCCGGACAACACGCGCACAACATAGCAAAGGGCATGAGCAGCAATGCCCAACCCTGACTTTGTGACGAGTTATCTCGTCGCTCGTTTGATCATTTCTCGATATGCTTGATCTGGTAGGAAGACAACCTATAGGTATACAGGTCCCTTTAATTAGTTTTATTTTTCTACAATAGATTGTCCGATAAATTGACACCAACTTGGCAGATAAACTATTCCGAATAGAACAGAGTTTCGATTCCAATGAGCTATTTTGGAAGACGATTATTCGTCAATCCATCGATTAATTTAGAAAACAACTTGAATAGGTATAACGAAAACCTATACGGCTTCTAAACACTTTTCTAGATTTTAATTTCATCAATTATACATCTAGTTAAACCGAATTGAAAAAGAGGGAAAAAAATCAAAAATTATTTTCGAAAATTTAGAAATCTTTCGAAACGACGTGCGCCTTGACAAACTGGGCGACGTGGTCACAACCCGTGAGTATCAAAAGACACATATATATGTTTTCGACGTGTGAGATTTGACAGAACTCGATTTCGTTGTGCGTGCGCGACGAAATCGAGGCGTAACCGTCGAGATACCCCATATCGGCCCCTTTACAAACTAGCCCATAACTTTGTGCGTGTTTATCATCTCGAGACGAAACTTATGCCAATAGGATCCTATCATTTTTCTGGTCATGTATGCCAAGTTTGGCCGGATTCTGAGAAGGTCCACCAGAAAGCTATTTTGGCGAGCCTGCGACCCGATTTAACGAGCAAATTTGTGCACGGCCTACCGGAATCAAACTTTGAACATACGGTTGGATTTGTTTTGTCAAACAAGACCCATAGACATATAGTTTGATGATTTTAGAGACCGTAGGTACTGGCATGCTTTCGATGCAAAGCGGGTCCAACGACGGACATCGTTTTGACCTGAAATTATGATTTTTCTCCTGTCCAGAATTGGACTTTTGGGTATGCATTTTTAGATATTTCTTTTATACCAAACGTATTGGTGATGTCTGTTTTCTCCATTTCATGTTATACATATGCTCTTCTTCTTGCTGACATGCTTGTTATACGGATTATTATCAAGGATCTCTACCTACTATATTTCTTGATTCTCATTTACATGCTTCCGTGTTCGTGACTTGTTTGAGTCCATGAGTACTAGTCAGGTAGGAAAAATATCTTAGTAGACGTGTGAACTACCCTTTCTATCCTCCGTGTCTTTCGTTGAGAATAGTAACCGTACACTTCACGTGCGGGGTACCGAATTTATCCCCTAACTGTTCGCATGTCGAACACGATATTTCAACACACGTAGATAGTTGTTTTTATTTATTTCTCCTTGTTTTCTTCACCATTTGCCATGTCACCCTCTTCAAATATATTTTTCTTCTAGTTGATATATATATATATCTCCTATTGTGTATTTCCTGCTTCATTCTAGATATGCCATGATATTAGTTTACTACCTAGTTTTATTTTACATATGCTATTTTCATGTATTGCAAATTTTATTATGTTTTGAATAGCCTGTCAGTCTGTGTACTTATTTCATTTCTGACTGAAAACCAATGTTTTTCAGGTTAGCTTTGACTTATCTTAGCATTGGGAGATACAGGTGTACTTGTAGGCCAAAATCTAGAAATTAGTTCGATAGATGTGCTGTAGTCATTTTCAATATTTGTAAGAACATTATACTTTTCTTAAATGCAAAGTTTGTGAATATTGTAAATTAGTTAGTTTTGTTAATGAGCAATAAAGTTATTATTTATGTGATTTTGAGCGTTGTGGTTATACAACGTTCTACCGTCGGCACTGCAGCGTAGAATGGCTTAGACACGAACTCGTATTCCGAAAAGCAGGTACGAGTCGTGACAAATTTTTGTGGTAGCCCATGCAGGTCCCTTTTTGCAAAAGATTACGAACTCGTGGTAGTACCTATGGTAGTCATACTTCTACGAGCCTACGACTAGGAAATGCTTATTCACAATTAGGATTGAATTGATTTAGGAGGGTGACTAGGAATATGAGCCCCTCATTCAACTTAACCGTTGGGTAGTTAAGTATTGTTACATAGGCCATGCATTTTGGTAAGGAATTATTAAATTTAGATAACTTGAACGATTTCCGTAGGTGCACTATTTTATTTTGATATGACGATAGGATCCAAGGTGGGTAGACTATTCGCTTGATTAATTATGACTCCCTAGGAATATATTCCTAATCTTGATCATTTGTTCCATTTTATTTTCCCCACTTTACTCCTCTCTCTCTCCAATTAATGGCTGCAGAATCGAAAGAGAGAGAGAGAGTGACTGAATTAATTAATTTCTGTACAAAGCATAGTACAGGTATTATATTAATTATATTGTACATATGCATTAATTTATTATTGCATTTGGTACAGTATATAATTTGGTACAGTATATATATACTATATATATATATATATA